>PVJC01028285.1:0-22689 GCA_004026665.1 Murina feae
TGTTTGTGTCCTATTCTCACAGTAACTGTCTCAATGTAGTGAAAAATATCAGTTATTTTAGTAAACTGTACAAGGTCACATTTACACTTGATCAACAATATAGCATAGAATTTTGTATTTTTTTCCAAAAATAAATACATCATTTTAAATCTGGCATTTTCACAAACATCATATACACTATAATACAAAAACAGCTATGAAGTGCTGCTTTTTAAATGTAGCTTGTTTTAATAACTAACATTGAATCATAGGAGCTGTGACTTATGCTATACTGCTGTGATGTCAGTAACAAGTAATTACTACAAAGAGAATTTCTTGGCACTGATGGTTTTATGAAGCTTAAGTCAGTGTGCATACATATCATCGTTCAAGAGCAAGTAATCCCACTTCAATGGCCTAAAAACAGCAAACTGGAACACACCTAATTTTCTTCCATATCCTCTGCTTCATCTTCATGTATTTTCAAAGCTCTTACCACTTCCTTGACTGCATGATACAAGATGTTTTTAACCTGAAACAGATGTTTTGGAATTATGCTAGGATTTCTACTCCAGCTGGAGATAAATTAACAAATATTAACTGCTATATTAAAATAATTTTTAAAGGAAAGCCAAATTCAAGGAAAATAAATGTCAAAGTTAAAAAATGCCCAAGTTAACAAATGCTGGTTGTTAAACCAGAAATTAAAATCAGGGCCACTAAAAGTTATACAATTAAGTGCACAGTGGGGTTATTATCTTTGGTAGTTATCCGAATGTGAAAACTAGGCCAGACGGCCTGAGCTTTATGCATGTAATTAATATTTCTGAATATAAAGTCTGCAGAACAGAAGCTAGTTAGAAAATTCATCTCTCACCTGTAATTTATCATCGTAATTGATTTCATCCTTCAAAAGTCTCAGTTCCTGTGTTAAATGAAATGATTGTACGAGATGTTCTGGAGACACAAAGTCTTCAGTTACCTGAATACAGCTGTGAAAATTCTGTACCTATCCCCAAAACAAAAGCAGTAAAATGTAAATTTTTTAGGAAGTGAAGATAGAGAAAAGCAAAGTTGTCTGTTAATAATAAACAGAAAGGACAATTCACCAGAGAATTTATTTTCTCCAAAATATCAAATGCATTTCAAAGTAGAAGACCACACTTTCTCAAAAAGTTCTGCCTCTGAACAACTTCATGTAAAGTGACTTTGTAACTGGAACATTTTTAAAAGATGAATAGTTTTCCAGGGATCCTTCAGAGAGGCTGGTAATCAGATCTTAAATCACCAATTTTGTTACGGCAGGTTTTGGTATTACTTAAAAACAAACAGTGCAGTCAATCTGGATGATTGTTGCTGCTCCTCTGGCTGCTAGCCCTTTCATCACTTCACTGTGAAGTTTGAGAACAAAGAGTAGATTAAAGAAAATGAAACTTAGTTTATTTTTTAGGAACTGGGATGAAAACTAGTTTCAGATAGATAAATTGACAAGAGTTTTAGAACTATGCTAGTATTTTGTTAAGCTGTGCCTCCCCCCAAATTAACCAATTAAAAATATCCTTCAATCTTTGGTGGCATCAGTACAACTGCCTTTCAACAGTTGCCTCTCTCCTGACTAAATTGTTTTCATAAGAAGCTGGTAAATGTTTTGTTATTTGTTGAACATGTACAGAGTGACTGCACACACTTCACTATTTCATAGAACTCCTTTCTATTAAGGATCAGTATAATGACAAAGAAAGTACCAAGTTGATCTAATCTTGAGATGTTTCTCTGTTGTCTTCTAAGTTATAATAAAAAAGATGTAAGATTCCTGGGAAAGGAAAAATGAGAACTGAGTACTTAAAACTTATTCCATTTTTTTAAGTATAAAAATAAATTTAATTAGGAAGAGTGAGAAGAGGGAGATAGTAAGATTGGGGAATAGAGACTGTGGAAAAAATCTAATTGATGATAGAGTAATGGAATTCCAATTCCTCCTCTGGGCATAATGATCACCTGAATAGCTGCTGAAGTTTGCAGAGTTCTTTAAAATATAGCACTGTTCCTCTATTGATAACTAGATAGCATATATCTATCTACAGATATGAATGAAACATGCTCTTCCTTTTTTTTAATCAGTTCCTCTGATTCCTCTTGCTGGTTCCTCTGGAGGATGGACATTTTGGATGCCTCTCATTTTCAGTATTTGCTGTTTAATCTCACTACATCTGCAATATGTGTCTGTAGAATAGCAGCTCCATATTTTCAGAGCATGAAACTATGGATAAGGGGATCAGCACCTGTTCCAAGATTTAAGTATAAGAATTTTTTATCATAGATGGAATTTGTTCTCTATAATCTAAGTGAAATTTCTACATACCATATTTTCGGGCGTATAAGACTGGGCGTATAAGACAACCCTCAACTTTTGAGATTTTCCTTGGTTAAAAAGTCTGAATGGAGACCGTATGCGGCACAAAAAGGAGCCGACCGGAGACACTTGTGGTCTCCGTCCAGCTCCATTGATGACCCCCGACTTTTGAGAAGATTTTCCTGGGTTAAAAAGTTGTCTTATATACCAGAAAATACAGTATTTAAAAACGCGTTTTCCTATGTTCTTGTGTGTACAGTCACAACTGAAAGTTAGCCTAGCTGGTTTGGCTCCATGGATAAAGTATTGCCTATGGACTGAAGGGTCCTGGGTTTTATACTGGTCAAGGGCACATGCCTTGGTTGCAAGCTTGATGGGGAGGCATGCAGGAGGCAGCCAATCGATGATTCTCATAATTGATGTTTCAGTCTCTCCCTTCCTCTCTGAAATCAATAAAAATATATTAAAACAAAACAAAAAAACCCTGAAGTCACATTCCTTTCTGGGTGAACATTCTAAAGTAGCCAAAAGACACACAAAGAATAGGCCAAAATTTGCCTGTTTGTACAAAGAGCACACACAATATATATAAATGGAAAGTCACAATTTTGTTTTCATCTATATTTGTGTAAAAACTATGTTGTATTTTCAGGCCTTACAAATACTTACGTGCATTATTCTGGGTATGAGAGAGAGCAATAAAAAAACCAGAAATCCCTGTCCTCATGAAGCTTATATTCCAGTCGGGGGTTAAAAGCTAATCAAGAAAGTGAAGTAAAATTATGAAGCATGTTAGAAGGTAATGACAACAGTGGAAAAAAACAAAGCAGGGATGGTGACAGTAAATGGAGGACATAATTTGCAGTTTTAAACTGGGGTGTCAGGGAAGACCTTACTGAGAAGGTGATTTTTGGGCAAAGCCTTAAGGAATGTGAAGAAGCAAGTTTTACAGATATCTGAGAAAGAATTTTAAGCCAAAATAACTAAATAAATAAGTACAGTGGCCCTGGGGTAGGAACATGGTGTATGTGAAAACCACAAAGAGGTCTAGGTGGCAAGAGAGAAGAGCAGTGGAAGAGGAAGGCAGTGAGGAATATGTGTGAAGTGTACTAGTGCGTGTGTGAAATAGGATACACGTACAGATCATCTAAGGCCTGTGAGGCTTTGAGCAGAGTGATATGTAAACTAAGAACCATACTTTTTAAAAAATATATATTTTATTGATTTTAGAGAGGAAGGGAGAAGGAGAGAGAGATAGAAACATCAATGATGAGAGAGAATCATTGATGGGCTGCCTCCTGCATGCCCCCTACTGGGGATCGAGCCCGCAACCCAGGTATGTGCCCTTGGCCAGAATCGAACCTGAGACCCTTCATTCCGCAGACTGATGTTCTATCCACTGAACCAAATCGATTAGGGCTAATAGGATACTTTTGCCTACTATTTTGAAAAACCCTGGCTCTTCCCCGTCCCCCCTACCCCAAGGAAGTAGATACATCAGAGGCACTGCAGGCGGAGTTGAGAAAAGTGAATTTTAAGCATGAACTCTTTTGTAATGTTTGAATGTTTAAAAATCATATAAATGTATATTTTCAAAAACGTATTTTAGCACTGAATATTCATATGCAAAAAAATTTGAATATTGATGCATACTTTATACTATATAGAAAAATTAATTAAATGGACCATATCAAAAAATTTAAAATGGACCATAGAACTAAATGTAAGAATAACAACTAGAAAATATGTAAGAGAAAATCTTTATAATCCTAACTAGGCAAGAAATTTAGGTACAGTAATACATAAAAGAAGAAAACTGAGCAATGAACTTCAAAATTTAAAATCTGCTCTTTGGAAGACACCATTAGGACAAGTCACATATTGGGAGAATATACTTGCAAAGCACATTAGTAGAGTAGATAAAGAACATTCAAATCTCAGAAAGAAATAAGAAAACCCAATTATAAAAATAAACAAAATATTTGAACACACATTTACCAAGATAAATACAGATGGCAAATAAGCACAAATGAACAGATGTGCAACATATTTAGTTATTAAGAAAATGTAAATTAAAACCACAGTGAGATACTAAAGCACATTTATTCAACTGCTTAAAAGCAAGCTGACAATAAGTAGAGGAAATGTAAGTCACATACACTACTTTGGGGAACGGAAAATAGCACAACCACTCTGGAGAACAGCCTGGCGATTTCTTATCAATCATACATTCATCATGACTAGGCAATCCCACTACTCAGTATTTACCAAACTGAAATAAAGGCCTATGTTCATATAAAATCCTTATGTGAAGGTTTATAGTGGCTTGCTTTATTATTGCCCCAAACTGGAAACTGACATGTTCTTTAATTGGTTAATGACTAAAAAACACTGTGGTACATTTATGTAATGAACAACTACACCTAGCAAGAAAAAGGAAACAATTACTGACATACACAATATGGCTGAAACTCAAATGCATTATGTAAAATGACTCAACAGCTACATATTATATGATTGCAATTATGATATTCTTATATAAGTGGAACTACAGGGACAGAAAACAGGTAAGTGGGATGACTAAAAAGGTGGAGGAAATTTCTTGGACTGCTTGAAGTGCTCTATATTTTGTGTTGTTACCCACCTATTTATCTGTCAAGAAGTACAGAATGCTACACTAGAAGAATCTATTTTATTATATACAAACTAGAGGCCTGGTGCATGAAATTCATGCCCCGGGGGTGAGAGGGCTGTGCCCTCTCCCAGTCTGGGACCCCTCGCTCCTTACTGTCCGCCTGCATGCTGCTCCTTACCACTTGGCTCACTTCTTAGTGCTGCCACAGAGGCAGGAGAGGCTCCCGCCACCGCCACTGCGCTTGCCAGCTATGAGCCCGGGCTTCTGGCTGAGTGGCACTCCCCCTTTGGGAGTGCACTGAACACCAGGGGGCAGCTCCTGCATTGAGCATCTGTCCCTTGGTGGTCAGTGCGCATCACAGTAATCAGTCATTCTACTGATTGGTCGATTTGCATATTAGGGTTTTATTATATAGGATTGTACCTTAATAAAAAAAGAAAAAAACAAAACAACCTGCACCCTCCAGAAAATGGACATATAAGAATTTAAGGAAACTTGTATTATCAAAGAATTATTCCTACTTAAGAAACGATTTACTGTACTTTTATCTTAGGCTACTCCTTAGAGGGCATTTTCCTTTTGGATACTGATCAGCCATCCTATATAATAAAAGGCTAATATGCAAATTGTCCCCTCCACTGGGAGTTCGACCAGGGGACAGGGTTGGCCAGCCAACCTCCTGCGGCCCCTCCCCCTGGCCGGCCCAGCCTCAGGCCTCTAATTTTCTGATAAGAGACAACAAAGCAAAAAACAAAAACAAAACAAAAATGTATGTAGGGTAATCCTTACAATTAAACCTGAATCATAAATGATCCAACATGTCTGAGCTATTCATGTAAGTCCAGGGGGAAATAAAACAATTTAACATAAGTAAGACATTGATTTATTAATGCACGAATACATTTTCCCCAGGAAGTAAATGTAGAGAAAAAGCTGTATGGCCCTGACTGGTTTGGCTCAGTGGATAAAGCGTCAGCCTTTGGACTCAAGGGTCCCAGGTTTGATTCCGGTCAAGGGCATGTACCTTGGTTGCGGGCACATCCCCAGCTGGAAGTGTGCAGGAGGCAGCTGATCGATGTTTCTCTCTCATCGATGTTTCTAACTCTCTATCCCTCTCTCTTCCTCTCTAAAAAAATCAATGAAATATATATTTTAAAAAAAGCTGTATTTATATATTTAATCAAAAATGCTATTTGAACAATAAGAATGATAAATCTAAATCTAACCTTGAACCTGAACTCTTAAAAACTAAGCACCTATTAGGAATATTTACTTGTGCAATATTGTCACAAATACTAAACAGACAGTTGTAGCATACATACATAAATAGTTATAGGAAAGTCCTTGGTAAAATGAAACATGATATATATCCAAATTACCAGGTGGTAGAAAGGTATGGAATCAACTTAGAGGCAAACTAGCTTTTGGGGTTCTTGGTTTCCTTTGTACACTTTATTACTGCGTGGCCTAAACTTGTCTGTGGTAGCTCCAGTTGTTATGGAAGCCTACTGGATGCTTCCAATCCAGGCCTCCATACCATCACCATCTGTTCTGTACCTTTCTTCCAGGTGCCATACAGTCCAGCCACAGAAAGAAGTATGTGTTTACTTTAGTTTTCAAGTGTTTGTGGATCAATAGCTATAAAATTTATATACCATCTTTCTTTGGACGTCATTGCTATGTTGGCAACCCCAAGAGGTAGGAGGGACACCGAAAGTCTGAATTTGCAAAAAATCTAGCCAATAAAATTCATTCTACTCATACTGGGCATGCTAAAAAAATGTATGACCTTGCCCAGCTGACATGGCTCAGTGGTTGATTATCAGCTTATGAACTGGGAGGTCACAGTTCGATCCCATCAGGCCATGTGCCCAGGTTGTGGGCTCAATCCCCAGTGTGGGGCTTGTAGGAGGCAGCCGATCAATGATTCTCTCTCATCATTGATGTTTCTCTCTCTCTCTCTCTCCCCCTCCCTCCCTCCCTTCCTCTCCAAAACCAAGAGAAATATATTTTAAAAGCATGATCTCTAACATTTAATACACACTCTTCCCCACTATTAAGAACCAAATATATAATAAAGTCCTGACTTAATGTTGTCAATAGTACTGTGACTTTAAAAGTGAAATCACATAATGAAGCCAATTTTACCAGCCTAGTTGATATAAACAAGAGTTAATTTCCTATGGCATATAAAATGTTACTTGAGGACCTGCTGTATATCTTTTTTCCCCTAAGTCTTAAAAATTAGATTTCAATCCACTAAATCAGAGATAATACAAAAATGGAAATATGGTTGATGTTTAAGCAAGTTAAAAGTTTTTCTATACCTGATGAAGCGTTCCTGCTGGTAAGACAATGGCATCACCAAGGAACTGAATAAGAGTGCAGGTCCTAACTCCATATTCCTCAAGCAGTCTTTGGCGGAGAGTTTTGTTCACGTACCAACTTTGATCACGTATTGGATCATGTTCTGGTAGAACTTCAAGGCCTTGCTCTTTTGAAATCTGAAATATGGATTGTAATTAAAATATGCACCCCAATTTCAGTAAGGGAAATGGTAAATCCAGTTACATTAAATTTCAATTTTCTTTACAATAAGTCTTTTGTTCTCACAATTGTATGGACTGATTGAGCTTAAGTTAGAGAAAATATTCTACAACCATTTGAAAAGCCAGAGGATATTAAAACACTGCACATTGATAAAGTGAAGCACACTCCTTTCTCATCTTCCACTGTGAAGTTTGTATCTGTTTGGTTCCCTCCTTATAACTGTTTCAAGAGTACAATGCAGAGATGAGAAAAAGTTTAGTCAAATAATTCATAGGTATGGACTTCATAAATATTTCTTGATCCAGCTCTTCTCTTAAGGTAGGTACTTTTTATCTTTTAAGATCAATACCTTTATACTATTACCTCCTAACCCTTGACAAATCAACTTCAAGGAACCATTTACCAATCACTGAATAACCTTCTGTTTTAAAAAGCATAATTTGTATTATTTTAAATTAAAATACTGGTATTCTGGTAGAAGATAACAGGTACAGGGCTATAGCCCTCTGCACTGACCACAGACCTATGTCCATTCAGAAGGAAGATGTTCATTACTATAAGAAAAGCAGCAATGATAGTCCCCTAAAAAAAAATCTCTATAATTAGAAAATCTCTATAATTAGAAAATTTTTGAACAAAGGGTTTTAATAATTTATTCACATGAATGTGTCATTCATTTAGAATGTCCAACAACTAAAATAAAGGTACAATTATTAAAAATTTCAGTCTATTCAAATAAGTATATTCAGCAATCAGATATAAGAGTAGTACTCTCCAGGTCAACAGCAAAAAGAAGTTAATAAATAAAATAAAGATCCTACATTATTTAATGACTAGAAGCCAAAATTCGTGCATGGGTAGGGTCTGTAAGCCTGGCCAGTGACCAGCGGGATGATCTGGGCGCCCCCACTGACATCTGCCTTGGCTGGCCTGGGGCCTGCAGGCTGGGAGCAGCTCCTACATTGAGTGTCTGCTCCCTGATGGTCAGTGCGTGTCATAGCAACTGGTTGTGCCACCATTTGGTCGATTTGCATATTAGGCTTTTATTATATAGGATCTTATTCTGAATGCCAAAGAAGTTATATTAAAAATTAGTCTTTGCTTAAGGTGAAGAGATAAATTTGCAAACTAAATTATACCTTCTGAAGAAATTCCCTTATCTTGTCAACGTCTTTCCCAGCATAAATATGCCACAGAGCACCAGGAATTTCACTTGAGTCCTTCAATCGTTTTCTTAAAATGTCATCCAAATCTTCTTCTTCAAATTTCTTGAGTATTCCTAAAACACCAGAAAATATTTTCAAGTTGGTCAGCAAAGACTACCAGCAGAAAGCCAAGTCTCCGAAAATTGATCTATTGGAGGCAGCACAGTGCTTGATAGACTGGGACTTTTAAAGAGGAGATAAACCCCAAATGTCTTCTAATTCCTGGGAGACCTCACATATTATTAATCTTTAATCAAATGCAAATGCCCTACATGCTGTGGTTTTGAGGAAACATCAGATCATTCTTTTGAAATGTTGGCAAACCAAAAACTGTATGTACACACACACACACACACACACACACACACACGTCTGAACAGGGAAAAAAATGTTCACTATGGTTATCTGAGTCTTCTTTTCCAAATTCCCAGTTTCACTATATTGAAACATTTTAAAGAAATGTTCTTTGAAGAAATCTATTACCTGCTACAATGAATACATCAGATGTTTCCTAGTTTGCAACAGTAGAAATAAAGCCTTTTTATCTTTAAAATTATCTATAAGGATTTCTTAACTCAAACATTTATTAAGTGTTTAGAATGTGCCAGACACTGCTCTAGAATGTTGGGAGTTATAGTCCAGACCTCACAGATAAAAGAGGGTATTAATAAATGTACACAAATAAACAAGAATATCACATAGTAAGTACAGTCACACAAGTACAAAAAAATTCAAATATAATTCCAATAATATATGTTTCTAAAATGCCAGTTGATGACTTTTGTATAGTAAATCCTTACCTGGATACTTTCTCATTGATTTTTAGAGAGTGGAAAGAAAGGAATGAGTGGGAAGAAGGAGGGGAAGGGGGGCGCGAGAAACACAGACAGGAGATAGACACACAGATTGGCTGCCTCCACTCAGTCCCACTGGGAGACAGGATCGAACCTGCAACCCAGGTCCGTGCCCTTGACTGGGCATCAAACCCTTTGGCGTGTGGGCTAATGCTCTAACCACAGAGTAAACTGACCAGGCCCAGTTGATGGTTTTTAAATGTAGTTTTTAAAAATAACTATTTAAATTGATTTTTAGTTACAGAGAGAAAGGGAGAGAGAGAATTATGGATTTGTTCCACTTATTTATGCATTTATTCATGTGACTGGGGATCAAACCTGCAACCTTGGCTTATCAGGATGGAACTCTAAGCAATTGAGTTACCTGACCAGGGCTAATGTGTCTTCTTTAATAAAATTATAATTTAACAATCTTAGATAAAAGTTTTTCAATTACCTTTCCTTTAAATTTTATTGCTCTGTAAATTAAAACAACAAAATCATAAGAAAGAGAAAGTTTATATTGTTTAATGAAGATCTCTAGTGGGAGATGGTAATATGAGTTAACACTTTGAAGGATAAAAAAATAGGAATTTGCCAAAAAAGACAGGAGAGCCATTGTAGATGGAAGAAAAGAAAAAGTACATACTTTTTAGACCACTACTTCTTAATGTGTTTTAAACATTATTATATCCCCAAAACATTCTTTTTTTTAAAAAAGAAAGTATTTTTTTTTTTTTTTATTGACTTAAGAGAGGAAGGGAGAGGGAGAAAAAGAAACATCCATGATGAGAAAAAAATCATGGATCGGTTGCCTTCTGCATACCCTCTATTGGGGATTGGTCCCAAAATCTGGGCATGTGCCCTGACCAGGAATGTAGCCATGACCAGGAGGTCATGGTTTGGCACCCAAAACATTCTTTACTTTTTGTGACCACCTATAAAAATTGGTAAAACTTTAGATAAAAGAGAGTCAAAGAACTAAACTATTAATGTTTTCTCAAAAGATAAAAAATTATGCTGTAAATGAGATGGGAGGTATGCAGACACAAAGGCGAATAAGAAAGTTCCAGTATTTAAGCATATGAAAGACTAGAGAAAAAACAGGCAGAACCTCTATATTGCAGACAAATTGCTATAGGGGATGATTTGTAAAAGAGTACAATGAAGTAGCCCTAGCCGCTTTGACTCTGTGGATAGAGCGTCAGCCTGCAGACTAAAGGGTCCCGGGTTTGATTCCAGTCAAGGGCACATGCCTGGGTTGCGGGATCGATCCCCAGTGGGGGTGCAGGAGGTAGTTATCAATGATTCTCTTTCATTACTGATGTTTTCATCTCCCCCTCTCCCTTCCTCTCTGAAATCCATTAAAAGAAAGAAAACAAAAAGAGTACAGTGAAGTAAAAAAGAGATAATTAACCCTGAGGCATAACAGGCTTTGAAAGGATAAGTAATCTCAACCACAGGTCACACATTTCTGTGCTAGAGCTGGGATTATAACTCAACTGTCCCTGACTCTTAAATTCTTGGGTGTGGGAGAGGCAAAGGGTTTTTATCTATTATAATCAATAATCAATAGCAAAGAGACCTGAGGAACAATGTAAAAGTGAGTTTCTATAGTTTTGGAAGAATTTAGGATGGGTATTATAGAAGCTGTCAGATAGACAGAAAAGTTGAGTGAATACTATAATGAAAGCCCACATCCTTGGCAACTAGCCACTAAGCTGTACAAGCATTCTGGGCTCCAGATATAGATATGACGATATAAGTGATGGCTGGATGCCACCCATTTCACAGGAAGTGCATGTAAACTAGAAAATGCAGACAATTAAGACTATAACTATGAACAGTATTAGGAATCAAGGAGTAGTTTCATAGGAGCCAAGGCTAGTATCTGAAGGAGACATAGTGATTAAACAGGGCCATTTATTTATAGAGGTGGCAAGTAACGAAAGGACCAGAAAGAAACCATTAAATGACCCAATTGTAAGAGCCGTAGCATAAGTAATTTCAGTGAGGTAGCAGGTACAGAGCCCAACCTTATTCAGATAAAATGTGAAAGGGAGGTGACAGACACAGCAAAGAATTTGGTATGAGAGCAAGAGTAACAGGATGATGGCAAGAAAGACATGGTTTGAAGGAAGTTTTCTTTTGAAAAGGAAGGAATAGTCCAGAGTGCACTCCTACTCTGAAGAAAAGCAGCTAGTTAGTGGAGAGGGAATATTTAAATGCCTATGTCTCTAAAGAAGGGAGTAATGGATGAAAAGGGTTTCAGAAAGAAATCCAGAGGATAGAATCTAAAACCTTTACATTGGACAGAAATGTTATTTCTACTTTAAAAAAAAGGCCTTGCGCCTTTGCTGGTGTGGCTCAGCTGGATGGAGTGCTGACCTGTACAGGTTCGAGTCCAGATTGGGGTATGTGTGGAAGGCAGCTGATTGATGTTTCTTTTTCTCCTCTCCCTCTCCCTCTTTCTTTCCCTCTTCCCCTTCTCTCCCTCTCCCTCTCCCTCTCTCTCCTCCCCACGTCTCTAAAACTCAATAATAAAAAATTGTAAAAAGGAAGAATAAAAGGCCCCTTCTAAATGACACTGGAGGAAAAAAACATCTTCAGAGTTCCAGAGTCTACTGTCTATTCTTCAATAAATGTTTATAAATGAGTTTTAACAGTCTATTTCATTAACATAATATTTAATGAAAAGGAAAAGAGCAAACAAAAACATCCATTTTTAAAATTAAAATTCCTATTATGTAAAAAAAAAAAACCACCACAACAACAACACACGGGTAAACAATCCCTCTTCAAGTAATAAAGATTAAAATATCCATTGTAATTATTTTTGTCATCTTTGCTGTTAACTCACAGGCTGACATTCTGGATAACACTACCGTGTGTGGTTATTCAACTGTTATTCCAAACATCATTCTTCTTTAAGTTTCTTTACCTGCTTTTGAGAGAATGCCATTTCCTTTTGCTATGCCAACATAGACTAGAATATTCACAACATCAGAAACTTCAACATGGAGATTTGTTGTTCCTATATCATGATCTTTAGCAGCAGCTACACCTGTGTATGAAATAAAATTTTACTTGACTATTTTACATATCCCAAACCAGCTCTATCAGGAAAATTTAATTTTGAGTTTTACTCTCCATGATTCAAAACCTCCCCCAAAAGTCACAATCCTGAAATGTTCCATAAAAATTAAATCAATAGAAAATGGAAACATTTTGCAAGGAATTAGCAGGTACTTTTATCTATATATGGGATATTAATTCCTAATATATTGATTAGGAAAGTATTTCAATGGATTATTAAAAGAACATATTTATTATTGTCTAAAAATCATTACACAATTTATCTATGGGGAGAAGTTAGTTAAAATTCCATAGAATTCCAAGTTGATGGAAATGCAAATATATACCTACCATAGGCACTGCACAACCTGGGTCCTAGATCAGGGCGCACAAAAAATGCTGGCAAATGAGAGGCCAAATTGAATTTTCCTTCTGGATTACAATATTCTGGCAATGGCAGGCTTTTTAAAAAGTCTTCATACCTAAAAAATAACATTGGCTTCTTTTGAATAAAGACATATTTTTAAGTGCTTCCAAATGTGTAATTTTCAACTTGTTCAAAAACATAAGGCCTTTGACTGGTCAATGAGTGCATAATACATCCGCAAGCAAAGAACAGAAGCCGTACTAAAATGGCAATGCTGCCTAACTGTGACAATTAAAAACACCATAAACAGGGAAGTCCCAAAGAATGCGTCCTTGACAGGAGCATTCTTTCCTTTACTGTCCTGACATGGACTTTCCCCTGCTGAGACAACAGAAATTCAGGTGCTATTTCATTTATTTCTTTATGAAATCCTCACCCAAGGATATTTTTTTCCACTGATTTTTAGGGAGAGTGGAAGGGAGGGATAGAGACAGAAAGAAACATCAATGTGGGAGAGACACATCGATTGGTTGCCTCCACACGCGGAGACGAGGCATATGCTCTTGACCAGAATCAAACCCACGTCCCTTCAGTCCCAGGGTCTACACTCAATGACTGAGCCAACTCAGTTAAGAGCCAGTTTTGTTTTTTAGTTTATTTTTAATTGAGGGAGAAAATGCCTAACCGTCACTTTTATTGTTGTTCCTTATCTTACTTCTGGGTATAAATCTCAGCTCAACTTCAAAAAGCTAAGTCAAAAAATCAAAAAAGCAAATTTCAAAAGATATACCTGGCTGGCATCATAGTCTTGAATTCTTCTCCTGAAGGGCAATCTTTCAACTTTAAAACAACTGTTTCTCCACTTTTCGTTTTTTGCCGTTCTACAAAGAATTATAGTTAATTGCAAAAGAGGTAATCTCTGCCTTTTCATTTTTATTAATGTTTGAAGAAGAAATGTAAAAAGTGAATGAATAACTCAGTTGTTGTACAGTAGGTAATGAATGCATGCATAACTGGCTTTAATTTCTTATATACTTAGGTAGTTTTAAGACTTTTGTTCCTTATATATATAAATTCTTTTAAAAACATTTCTACAATTTTTATTAAAATTACCTTTTTAAATTTTCAGTGTTTTATACAAATTTCATAAGTCAACTTCCAAGGTTTATGGGGTTGCCAAATAATATTCCTCATGTGATGTAAGTAACCATAATTAAAAGACTCTTTTATGGCCAAAAGAAATTAGATGTGGAGACAAGAATAGGACCCAGTCTCCTATTTCCAAGCACAGATGGTCCCTGACTTAGGATGAATCAACTAAACCATTTTTCAATGGTGTGAAAACTGGCATTCAATAGAAACTATTTCTAATTCTGAATGTTCCTCTGCTAGCTATGTGGCATTTTGTGTTTATTTTGCCCACTGTATGTAAGCTATTGTAACATTTAAGGTAGTCTAGGCTAACAGCTTGACATTCTAAAGGTTAGGTGAATGCATTTTGACATGATAATTTCAACTTACGACTTTATTAGGATATAATCAGTTGTAAGTTGAGAAACATGTGTACTTGTTTCTTTTTATTAGACAACAAAGTAATATAGAATTTAAAAGATTAAAAACCTAGTAAGTCGTATTTATAATTTATTGTTTTTGGGGAATACTAGTGTGTTTAACAAAAACAGTGAACAGACAAACAAGCAAACAAACAAAAAACCAACATACTTGAAACTTCTTCAAAACCATCCCAGAATTCCTTGACATTGCCATTTGAAGTAATGCTGTATTTGCAGTTCAGAAGATCAGCTTGGTGGTCTCCAAAATCAAGACTAATTGATTCTGACTTCCATAAGCTCATGTTCATTTTCTTATGTACACCAGAAACCACTGCAGGCTTATAAATAAATAAATAAATAAATAAATAAATAAATAAAAGTTGAAAGATGTATGGACACTTCCAAAATTTGACTCTATAAGCACATAAAACAAATGTTAAGTTTTAGTACTAATGACAACTTGTGAGAATAAGAGGCTATCAAAAATAGGCCCTGACTTGGAAAGATGTTCACAATACAGTATGTTGTTAAAAAGAAAAAGTGATGAGAATGCTGTGTAGGGTACATTAAAAATCTAATTTCTAGACAGTATAAATGATTTTTGGTTGTTTTATTTACAGATTAATTTTTAGACACAATATAACTTACTCATTTGTTTGTACATATGTAATGTATGTATTAAAAATTTTAAAGTATATAAAAGTGTATACACATTCTGAGTTTCCATTACTTAAAACACATACCTACATTTTTCACTTTGACAAGAATCATAATAAATAAAAATATTAAACTAGGCATTAAATTTCAAGCCTAATCACTATTCTCTGAAAGTGAATCTCTCCTTTGGAATCCTATAAATTAAAAATCCCTCAAGGCTCTCTAATCTAAAAACCAACAACTGAAGTTTTATAGCTTTTAAAACTCCAAAGCTGATGTTTTAAAAAAACAAACCTTAGGCAATCTGATATATTATTCTAAGCACTCTCCCTCGCCCCACCTTAATTCCTTTATCATACATGAAATTGAAAGTCTGGGATATAGAGAACACGAAGTTATGACTTCAAGTCTTCTGTAAAAGACACTAAGTATACTTAAGCTTCGTAAGATAATTAAAGTTAGGGAACCACAGGAGAATAACCTCTAGCTAGGGTTCTTCTAACAGTCATATCAAAAGCAAAGAAAATAAAGAACCATCCTAAAATATGGTTGACTGCATGGATAACTGCTCCATTAAACTTACTTTCAATGGGCTTAATGGTACGTCCAACTATTACTAAAACATCCAGCTATTAGAGAACTATTTTGGCAGTTCACATATTAATTCTCAGCCCCAATTATGCATATTTAATAATACTCCTTATCCAACCCTATGCCATTCTATCTGATGGTAACCAGCAGCTTAGGAAAAGGAAGATTTTTAAAAATTATAGAGGCAAGTTACTTAGAATATTCTGAAGCAGAACCCTTAGAGACTATCATCATCATCATCTTCCCGAAATACTGAAAACTTTGACTCCATGCCTCTGGTCTCATTCCCCTCTAATTCAACTTTCAATCTGTTTTGCTGTAATTTTAAAATGTCACAGTTCACTTTGATTACTGAATTAAACCTATTATCTGTACGATACAGTGCAAACTTTTAAAGTATGATATATAAAGGCCATTCATAATCTGAAAAATCACATTCATAATCATAACTCTACCTAATTTCTTTACCATTACCCTATAGAACTCTCTTATATCTGTATTTCAGACAAACAAAACTACTTAACACTTCCCCCCAAACCTGATGCTTTTGTTTAAAGCATCTCCAACCTATTGTCTATCTAGAAAAATTTCACTTAATACCTAGGGCATTAATTCAGATCAGCCTCTTTGAATTAGTATTCTAGCTTAGTCATTCCCTATTTGGGGTTTCTATATTTACCTTGAACAAACTTCTTAGAATATTTAACATGTTTATAAAAATATTTATGTGACTATTTCAAACCCACACAAAGTTAAGTGGTCTAAAAACTGTGACCAAGCAATGGTATTGAGCTTTTTTTTTTTAACAGTCAAAGCTTAATTTTATTTATTTATTTATTTATTTATTTATTTATTTATTTATTTATTTATTTATTTTGTTTTATTGCTTAAAGTATTACATGAGCTTTGAAAGAGAGCCAAGCCCTATCCTCCCACACACAAAAAGCAGGGGGGAGGCTAAATACTGTGTGCTGTCAGCCTTCTTTATCCATGGGCTCTGAATTAGCAGATTCAACCAACCGTGAATAGAAAATAGTAGGAAAAATAAAAGATGTTCTGTTGTTGCTGATATGTACTATGTAGTTAAGGCCTATGATGGTTTCCTTTGTATTAAACACGTAAATACAAATTTATCTTGTCATTATTCCCTAAACATTATTATATAGCAACTATATACATAGCATTTACACTGCACTAGGTATTGTAAGTAATCTAGAGATACAGTATACAGGATGTGAAATATGGCATCAAATGTATATAATGTACAGGTATGTATTTTTCTGTGGAGAGAGAAACTATATTGTCATCAAATATTATAAAGGATTAGTTACCTATAAAAAGATTAAGAATTGTACTCAGTTCTAACTCATAACTTACTAATCTTTACATAACTTACTCATTTTTATATCCTTTGTGACAAGCATAAAGAATGGATTTTATTAGGTGCTCAATAACTATCTGCAGAATGAAGTGAAACAAAATAGCAATGATGTTTTTCAGAAAGAAAGAAAAAACTGAAGGTGGTAATCCTAAATCATGCAAATTCTTAATTCTGTTCATAATTTGTCATATACTGCCATCTGAAATGCGCATCAAACATTACATCAAAACTTCGTTCAAACATTTATATTTGAGAATTATATAATGGAGTTTGTAATTCAAAGCTTGAAGAACTAAGTTAAAAATAGTGTATGGGTAAACATTAAAGGCAAAAACATCTATACTTTTCATTAGTTCAAGAAAAAATGCTTCTATTACTAACACTTTAGTAACAGATATGAAATTTATTAACTGGACTAAAACAGAAGTGTGAAAAAAAAGAGGTACCAAACTATGTAAATACAATGGCTTGTAAAGTCTGTTGACTGATTAAAAAAAAGTCAGTGCTTTCCTAAATTAATATAAATCTGGCCAAAAATAAGAATTCAGAAATAATCAATCTGGTAATCTTTTTATATCTTACTTCTCCAAATGTGTTAAGTAGTATCCCCCCCTTTTTTTGTACTTCTAAAAAGAGAACCATTTTGCCTCTTCAACTAGCTTCAGTTCCTCTAAGAGTGTGCACTAAAACCAGCTTAAAATACTCACTTGTCCATGTTTCCAACACTCTTTGAAAAGTTTCCAATTATTAGTATTTTTATAATCCTTAAGCCAAAGAATATGCTTCTCACAGATCCAAGAATGTGGTATATCACTGTACAATTTGTTTTCATCCATGGCAGATTTTCTGCTTTCTCTAGGCTCTTCTTTAAGGTCTGGTTTTACATTTATCTTAGTGGCTTTATTTGGTGGAATTTTGTTTTCAACAACTGAAGCAATTATGTCATCAAGAATGTTTGGCATGGTCCTTCCACTTTTACCACTCTATAGGGGGAAAATTATATTTTGAGAAGAAATGCATACAGTTTTAAACACACTTTTTTATTTTTTTATTTTTTATTTTTTACTCTTCACCAAAGCACACGCTTAGAGGAGAGGGGGAGAGGGAGAGGGGGAGAGGGAGAGAGGGAGAGGATGACACTAACCACTTGAGCAACTCCAGACAGAATAAACTTTCATTTTGATTTACTATTAACATAGCAAACAACTAACACAAATAATTTACTTGCCCTCAAGAATATGTGAATATGGATCTCTAGTCCCTACACTGTTCCTGCCCTTAGAGGTGGGAACCAGAATTTTAGTGGTCTCCATGTGAGCCCAAGTCTGTAGCAACTGGAAGTGTGGCTTTCATACTTTTTTTTTCTTTTTTAATCTTTATTATTCAGATTATTTAAGTTGTTCCTCCCCCCCCGCATTTCCCACCCCACCCTCTGCCCTTAGCCTCCCCCACTGTCCTCCTCCATAGGTGAGACTGGATTTTTGTCCAGTCTCTTCCCACACCCCAACACCCCTTTCCCCCTGAGAATTGTCAGTCCCCTCCCTTTCTATGCCAATTCTATTCACTAGTTTATTCTGTTTGCCAGATTCCTTATTCACTTGATTTTTAGATTCACTTGATAGATATGTATTTGTTATTATCATCTTTTTCTTCTTCCTCTTCTTAAAGAATACCTTTCAGCATTTCATATAATACTGGTTGGGTGGTGATGAACTCCTTTAGCTTTTTATTGTCTGTGAAGCTCTTTGTCTGACCTTCAATTCTGAATGATAGCTTTGCTGGGTAAAGTAATCTTGGTTGTAGGTTCTTGCTATTCATCACTTTGAATATTTCTTGCCACTACCTTTTGGCCTGCAAAGTTTCTGTTGAAAAATTAGCTGACGGTGGTAACTGTTTTTCTCTTGCTGCTTTTAAGATTCTCTCTGTCTTTTGCCCTTGGCATTTTAATTATGTGTCTTGGTGTGGACCTCTTTGGATTCCTTTTGTTTGGAGTTCGCTGCACTTTCTGGACTTGTAAGTCTATTTCTTTCACCAGGTAGGGGAAGTTTTCTGTCATTATTTCTTCAAATAAGTTTTCACTATCTTGCTCTCTCTCTCTCCTTCTGACACCCCTACAATTCTGATGTTGGTATGTTTGAAGTTGTCCCAGAGGCTCCTTACACTATCTTCTTATTTTTGGATTCTTTTTGCTTTTCCGGTTGGGTGTTTTTTGCTTCTTCGTATTTCATATCTTTGACTTGATTCTTACAATCCTCTCATCTGTTGTTGGGTCTCTGTATATTATTCTTTATTTCAGTCAGTGTATGCTTAATTTCTAGCTGGTGCTTTTTCATATGCTCGAGGGTATCGCTAAATTTATTGGCCGTTTCTAGAAAATTCTTGAAAAACCTTATAACCATGGTTTTGAACTCTATATCCAGTAGTTTGCTTTCCTCCATTTCTGTCATTTGTGACCTGTTTCTTTGTCTCCGCATTTTGGGTGCTTCCCTGCATTGATAGAGTGGCTTTCTGTGCTAGGTGTCCTATAGGGCCCGGTTACCTGAGGGACACTCTTGGTGCACTCCTTTGAGGGCTTTGTGCAGTCTTGTAGTTAAGCCTTGATTGTTGTTGGTATCACTGGGAAGAATTGACCTCCAGGCCAATTGGCTGTGAGAATCAGCTGTATCTATGGTGGGAGAACTTCTCTGCTGGAGACACCATTATGGGGCAAGACTTGCTTCAGTGGGGCTTTGTTGCTCACTGAGTCTGTCCCCTGAGTGTGTCCCTTATGAATCTGAGGAGTTGTAATCTGGATGGTCCCACTTTGACCACTGGGTACACTGGCTCTTGGATCACTATAAGGAGGTAATTTAGCCTCTGCCTGAGGCTCCCTTCTATATGCAAAAGTCTCTGCCTGCAGCTTGGGTGGGGTGGGGTCTCAAGGAATCAACAGGGCGGAATAAACAGCTATGGCTGATCTTCAGCCCAGCCCTAAGAGGCCCTGGGTCTCAGTGTCCCATGGTAATCACTGCAAGCACCACTGAGAGAAAGCCACTCTGGAGTTCTTACTCCTGCTAGAGAGTCCAGTTTCTCCCCGTATGAGCCTGGATCCCCAGAGTCTCGCCCAGAACTGGAGTTCAGAGCTGTTGGGAGCTTGTGACTCCCTCTGGATTAAAAAAGACAACCGCATCCTCAGTTGCCAGCCCTTTTTGAGAGCCCTTTCCACACTCCTCCGTACCTCTGCACTTTACTTCTGCATCTCCTCTGAGTCTCAGTGTGCCTTTCCCTTTCCTTCTAGTTGTAGAATTTCCACTCAGCCAGCCTTCCTGTGGTTCTGGGTGGTGTCCATTTTTCTTTTCATTGTAGTTTTGAAGTGGTTGTGAGAGGCAGCAATTTCAGGTGTTTACCTATGCCATCATCTTGGTTTTTTTGCTTTCTTACTTTTTATATTGTTTTAGGATTGGAGCAGAAAGCACAAATATGTAGAATTTCCAATATACTTTTAATAGCTACTATAAATGTATGCTTATCTGCACAATTATCTGTATTTTTCTCTGGAGAGTAACAAAAGCAAAATTGATTTTTGAATATTTTAACTAACCAAACATTTACCATGTTCTTTCCCTTCCTGCATTAGATATATGTTCTGAAGGAGTATCTTTGGACTCCTTCTGGCATCAAAATGCCATTTGCCCAACCTTATTTATTCATCTTGGAAAAACCAAAATCTCCAGCTTTCAAGTTATGAGTTATAATGCAAACAGGAACATGCCAAATAATTTGGTGTATTTTACTTGATCTGACTCTATTTATTATGTAGTTCAAAGCTGAGTCTACAAATCACCTAAATTTAAGACCCATATAAAGGTAAAAAATCTGGCATCTCACTCACTGGGGTTCCCATCGAATATACTGGTGCAAAGGCAATGCCAGCATCTGTAGAACCCACACGTAGCTTGCCAGCTGTTGTGGTCAGTAAATCCCGTAAGGTTGAGCCTTGTTCATTATTCTGGGATACTGGAGGTGATGTTCTGCTATTTGGAGAATCAGGACTGCCTTCTTCTCTCTCTTCTTTAATTTGCTTTTCAAGGGCAAATTCTTTATTTTCTGAAACAAAAATTTTTACAAAATTCAAATAAAATTAAGCATGCTGCTAAAGTACAGACAAAACTGGCACTCTGTATTTTATGGTGAGACATAAAAACTATACACTAGTGATTTATTCACCTGAACACACACCAGAGGATGGGCTAGATCCTTCAAAATGGAGGCAAACAGTTTGAATATGAAAAGGCCTTCCTCAAAATCTTAGACATGAGTTTATACCTGCCACAAATGAAAACACTAGGAAGAAGTACTGGTATATGTGAGTAATAAATCTACTGCCCTAGAGGCTTTATTGATATGCTCATCCCAGAAATGATTCTACAACTAATTTTGAGATAATCACAGGGAGATAATTCCCTACTAAGAGAAGACAAAGGTTTTACTGAACCTAAGCCATAATGGGAGCAAAAGACAAAAAGTAAATTGTTTTATGTGAATAGTACATTAATGTATAAAAGTACATTTATTGGTTATATTATAATACTCTATTATACAACTGATCCTTGAACAATATAGCCAGGGGTACCCACAATACCCCGTGTAGTCAAAAATCCACATATAACTTTTGACTTCCCCAAACTTGTTCTTTGATACCTGTGGAAGACTGTTCCCAGGACAACCCCATCCAACTATGGATACCAAAATCCATGGATGCTCAAGTTTCCAATATAATATAGTGTAGTTTAATGCATATAGTTGGCACTCCACATCTGTGGACTCCCAATCGTGAATCATAAACAGTACAGGTACTTATGGAAAAAATCCACATATAAGTGTTCCCACACAGTTCAAATCCATATTGATCAAGGGTGACTGTATAGTTAGACAATTAATGACATTTACCTTTTTTTTCCTCTCTGGACTTTTGTTCTGCAAGATCTGCTAACCAGTGTAGTGGTGACTGGGATTCTGGGGGACTTAACTTGCTGTCTGTGCTTACATCACTCCTTGGACTGCTGCTGCCATTATCCTCAGATTTCTGAGAAGTATTTTGCTGCTGAGACTCAGGCATGCACAGAGAAATTTTATTACTGTGATTAAGAACATTCTGCAAAACCTGTATGGATAGAACAGCAGAATTTGAAAAATTCTGTCTTTTCAATTAATCACAGTTAAAGTTAAAAGGAGTCAGATTTTATAGTAACACAGAAACAATTTAAAAAATATAAGTCTTAAATTGGATATAAAATATCAAAGCTAATTAACCATGCATTTTATTTAAATAATTAGAAATTTATACTTACTTGACTCACACCATTCATTGTAGAAAAATTACCAACTTGTATATTCTGTTTGTCAGTACAATGACAATGGGATTTAATACCGTACTTTTCTCTAACAGTGTGCATCACATCTAGAAGATCTGTCAAAACTACAAAATATAACAGTGGTTAATTAAAGTAACAACTAATGTTAAAAGATTA
>PVJC01028286.1:0-10136 GCA_004026665.1 Murina feae
AGAAAAGCAGTTAGTTACCTACAAGGGGGCACCCATACGACTGTCAGCTGATTTCTCAACAGAAACTTTGCAGGCCAGAAGGGAGTGGCAAGAAATATTCAAAGTGATGAATAGCAAGAACCTACAGCCAAAATTACTTTACCCAGCAAAGCTATCGTTCAGAATTGAGGGTCGGATAAAGAGCTTCACAGACAAGAAAGAGCTAAAAGAGTTCATCACCACCCAACCAGTACTATATGAAATGCTGAAAGGTATCCTTTGAGAATGAGGAAGAAGAAAAAGGAAAGTAAAAATTATGAACAACAAATATATATCGAGTGAATCTAAGAATAAAGTGAATAAAAAAATCTGATGAGCAGAATAAACTGGTGAATAGAATAGAATCAGAGGCATAGAAAGGGAATGGACTGATAATTTTGGGGGGTTAAGGGTGTTGGGGGTGCGTGAAGAGAATGGACAATAATTGTACACCTATGGATGAGGACAGTGGGGGGGTAAGGACAGAGGTTGGGGTGGGAAATGGGAGGAGGGGAGCTATGGGGGGAAAAAAGAGGAACAACTGTAATAATCTGAACAATAAAGATAAATTTAAAAAAAAAAAACCTTCCTTCTCTTCTTGTCTCAGTGAAGTCTCGCTCCTCAATATTTTATTCACTTGCATAGTTTTCCTAAAAGTATAGATTCCACTTCTGCTATGTCATCAGGCTAATCTTAACCCATTTCTTTCTTCACCTAAATCATGTGTTCACCATTGGATTAGGACATTCCATTCAAGTATGTCCAGGGGACATCGCCATCCTAATCCAAGGACTTTTGTAACAAATAACCAGCTTCTTTTAACTCTATGCTGGCAATCAAAGTGGAATATTCAAGTTAATTATTGCTGCAGAATCAATCATTAAGATGATTGTGGATATAAAGCTACATGTTATTGATTTGTTTGTACTGTTTAAGTCTCTGTTATTCATAAATATTGCCCATGAAAGAGTTTATTTCTGGTAAGGAACATGGGAAATAACCATTAAACAGTTTTTTAAAATTATGAATACACTAGGGGCCCCGTGCACAAAAATTTGTGCACTCAGGAGGTCCCTCAGCCTGGCCTGTGCCCTCTCACAGTCTGGGACCCCTCAGGGGATGTCCACCTGCTGGCTTGCCTGGCCAGCCTGGGTGAGGGGCTGATGGCTGTTTGCAGGCTGACCAAGCCCCCCAGTGTGGACCCTCACCCCATTGGGGTGTGGCCAGCCTGGGTGACAGGCTGAGGGCCGTTTTCAGGCTGTCCACAGTCCTTTCAGGGTTTGGGTCCCTACTGGGGTACCTGGGCAGCCTGGGTGACAGGCTGAGGGCCATTTTCAGGCTGCCCACAGTCCTTTCAGGGTTTGGGTCCCCACTGGGGTACCTGGCCAGCCTGTGTGTGGGTCTGAGGGCCATTTTCAGGTTTTCAGGCTGCCACAGCTCCCATTGACCCAAAGTCCCAGCGAGGCCAGCTGGAATCAGGTTTCTGGGGTTTATTTATCTTCTATAATTGAAACACTGTTGCTTTAAGCTGAGGCCTAGGCAGGTAACAAAGCCTCCTGTTTGCTTCAGCTCCGTGGCTTCTATAATTGCAACAATGTTGCCTTAGTAGAGGCCCAGCTGGCCTAGGCAGACAGTTTACTCTTGGTGCAACAGAAGCCTCCTGTTTGATCTAGTTCCGTGATGGTTGGCCCATCTTGGCTGGGTTAATTTGCATACAGCCACTCTGATTGGCTGGTGGGCGTGGCTTAGGCGTCTCAGAGAAATAGTCCATTTCAATATTACTCTTTCATTAGAGTAGATGTACTAGCTTGTGAATGTACACTGGATATAAGAACTCAACTACATCCTAGGGCAATGGAGACTAAGGAGAAAATAAACGAATGGAACTACATCAACATAAAAAGCTTCTGCACAGCAAAAGAAACCATCAACAAATCAACAAGAAAGCCCACTGCATGGGAGAACATATTTGTCAATGTTATCACTGATAAGGATTTAATCTCCAACATTTTCAGGGAACTCATACAACTTAACAAAAGGAAGATAAACAAGCCAATCAAAAAATGGGCAAAGGACCTAAATAGACACTTTTCAAAAGAGGACATTCAGAAAGCGAAGAGACACATGAAAACATGCTCAAAGTTACTAATTACCTGAGAGATGCAAATCAAAATGACAATAAGGTACCACCTCACACCTGTCAGAATGGCTGTCATCAAAAAATCAACAAATGACAAGTGCTGGAGAGGATGCAGTAAAAAGGAACCCTCGTGCACTGCTGGTGGGAATGCAGACTGGTGCAGCCACTGTGGAAGACAGTATGGAGTTTCCTCAAAAAGTTAAAAATGGAACTGCCATTTGACCCTGTGATCCCACTTCTAGGAATATATCCCAAGAAACCAGAAACACCAATCAGAAAGGACATATGCATCCCTATGTTCATAGCAGCACAATTCACCATAGCAAAAATTTGGAAACAGCCTAAGTGCCCATCAGCAGATGAATGGATTAAAAACTGTGGTACATCTACACAATGGAATACTATGCTGCTGTAAAAAAAAAAAGAAGAAGAAGGAACTTTTACCATTTGCAACAGCGTGAATGGACCTGGAGAGCATTATGCTAAGTGAAATAAGCCAGTCAGAGAAAGATTCATATCACATGATCTCACTCATATGTGGGATATAATGGACAACATAAACTGATGAACAAAAACAGAACCAGAGTCAAATGGCAGAGGAGGTGGGGCGGGGGGGGCAGGGTTTAGAGAGCAACCAAAGGACTTGTATGCATGCATATTAGCATAACCAATGGACACAGACACTGGAGCTTGCCTGGAATGGGAATGGCTGGGGTGGGGGGGGGGGGGGGAGTCAATCAGGAAAAAGGAGACATATGTAAATCTTAAGATGATAAATTAAAAAAATGAACTCAACTACAAATTCCTGTGTGACCCTATAATCTATTGAGTCTGACACAAGGGTAAACAGAAAATTAAAACACAGTACATGAAGCCATATCCTGCTATTCATCCATTTAATAAACATTTATCGGGCCCATAATTTGTTCCGGACCTTCAACAAGGTCCACAAGAAGAAGATAAATGAACTGACCTCAAAGAGCCTGCACACGGGCCGAGAAGAAATGAGTAAACCAAGAACTGGGTGCAATGCAGAGCATGTAAAGCGCTCCTGCCTTCATTCAGCGGACACTTCCTGACGATTACTTTGTGCCGGACCCCGTGGTGGCTGATGGAGATAGAAAGGCTGTAATTCAGGGTTCCTTCCCTTTCGAGGAACCCGTACTCACTGGCACGTTTGGATGTGACACTCACTTTGTCTTTCTAGATGCATCTGGGGTACCTCTGAATTTTGAAACCTCTTTCCAGAAGCCCTCTTGGTAACCCTAACATTTATTTCCCATAGCATGCATTATGTCACCATTATATGACACTTTAAAAATGTGTATATACTGAGTGGCCAGATTATTATGACCACCTGATGTTTGTAGGCAAATTAGCTATAATTTCCCGCTGAAGTTGCTAGAGGGTCAGACCATTATAAATAGGGAAGCAGGTTGTTTACCACGGCAGTAGAAGTGATTTTTTTTTCTGAAGATATAGGTAAACAACACAATTTAATGGCCTTTGAATGTGGGATATATATATATATATATACACACATACACACACTGAGTGGCCAGATTATTATGACCACCCCATCAGTACTTCGTTGGACCACCATTTGCCTTCAATATTGCGGCAATTCTTCTTGGCATTGACTCCACGAGATGTTGAAAGGTGATGTGAGGAATCTGGCACCATGCCTGATGACTAGCACTGTCCACTTCTGTGAGATTTGATGGCTGTGGAACCAGCTGCCTGATGGCTCTTTTAACTTCATCCCACAAATGCTCCATTGGATTGAGATCTGGTGATTGTGGGGGCCACCTAAGCAAGGTAAAGTCTCCCTCATGTTCTTGAAACCACACCTACACAATACGAGCATCGTGGCATGGCACATTGTCTTGATGGAAGAAGCCATCTCCATTGGGATACGCCATCAATATGATAGGATGGACTTGATCAGCAACGATCCTTAGGTATGTTGTGCTAGTCAGACGTTGTTCCACACGAATTAAAGGGCCCAAATGATTCCAGGAAAACATGCCCCAAACCATAACACTGCCCCCACCAGCTTGAAGTGCTGTACTCATGCATGTGGGGTGCATGCTTTCATGCTGTTTCAGCCAAATTCCCACTCTGCCATCTGCTTGATGCAACTGGAAACGTGATTCATTGGAGCACATGACTTTTTTCCAGTGCTCGACTGTCCAATCCTTGTGTTCTTTTGTGGATTGGAGATGTTTTATCTTGGTAACTGCAGACAGCAGAGGTGTTCAAACAGGCCTTCAGCTTCCATATCCCATACAATGCAGTGTACGGCTAATGCCTACAAATGTCAGGTGGTCATAATAATCTGGCCACTCAGTGTGTGTGTGTGTGTGTGTATGTGTGTATCCCACATTCAAAGGTTGTTAAATCACATTGCTCACCCATATCTTCAGAAAAAGATCACTTCTACTGTCGTGGTAAACAACCTGCTTCCCTATTTATAATGGTCTGACCCTCTAGCAACTTCAGCACGAAATTATAGCTAATTTGCCTACAAACATCAGGTGGTCATAATAATCTGGCCACTCAGTGTATTTTTTATTGATTTCAAAGAGGAAGGGAGAGGGAGAGATAGAAATGTCAACGATGAGAATCATTGATTGGCTGCCTCCTGCACGCCCCACACTGGGACTGGAGGCTACAACTTAGGCATGTGCCCTGACCAGGAATTGAACAGTGACCTCCTGGTTCACAGGTTAACGCTCAACCACTAAACCATCCCAGCTGGGCTATTGTTTCCATCTTTTAAATATTGGTAACATAAATGAATCCTATTACCAGAGCTTGGAAATATTGCTTGAATTAGGGTGACACTCATCTTTCTAGCTTGACAATAGAGAAAAATTGTTGGACAGGTCATGAAGCTGTGAGACACAGAGGAAGGGAGGAGGAGAGAGCTTTGAAGAGAAGAGCTCAGCATGTGTTCAGGCTCCGCGAGTCACTTTCATGTAGAAGACTTCACTTAATCTCTATAATCACCTCAACAATTTTACGGAGGGAGACAATTGTTACAATTTTAAGGAGGGAGAAATTAAGGCTCCTAAAATTTATAGTGCTTTTCAAAAATTGCACAGGCAGGAAAATGGAAGAAAGGTTTTGAAACAATTTTTTACTCCCCAGTTAAAATAAGCATTTTGCAAGGTTTCCCTTTAAATTAACCAATACAAACCTTGCTTCATATTTAGAAAGTTAAAAATGCAAGGACATACTGTCATTAAACATCTGGCTGACACCATAGACTAATTTTATGTATATGAAGTAAGTTATTTTTCTGTCCCATGTTCATGTCAATCATTCTTCATAAAGAAAAAAACCAATTGAATTCTGCTTGTTCTGTGGGTGAGAGAGAATGAAGGGACAGACCTATTTTTTTTCTCTGAATTGTCCATTTTCATAGAATTTTTAAACTGGAAGAGACTGTATATATTGTCTAGTGGAGACATCCAATTCCTTCGCTTCACATATGAGAAACCGGAGCTCAGACATTTATTAGAAGAACGGGGTGTGTGGGAAACCCTGTCTAATCATGAGTTCTGCCAATTAAAATCTGCAATTATTATTCCACTTCCCTCTTCACTCTTCTCTGCAAACACTCTAATTGTTCTTTCCAGAAAAGTCATGTCCCAAGTGTCCAGCTCGCAAAATAGAACACAAAGAAAGGGTCAAGCACCCCGAGGAGGAAAGGGTGGGGCTGGGAACACCCTCCCTTTGCCTCCAGTGGGCTCAAAGCCTTTTTTTTTTTCACTCCTACAGAAAAAGCTTCCCAGACAAGACAAAGCTAAAGGCGTTCATCACCACCAAACCAGTATTATATGAAATGTGAAAGGGTCTAGAAGGAGGAGGAGGAGGAGGAGGAGGAGGAGGAGGAGGAGGAGAAATATATAAACAATAAAATGGCAATGAATACATATATACATCAACAATTGAATGTAAAAAAAACAGAATAAATGAACAAGCAGAAACAGACTCACAGATATAGAGAATATCTTGATGGTTGCCAGGTGGGAGGGCGTTGGGTGGAAAAGATGAAGGGATTAAGAAGTACAAATTGGATCTTACAGAATAGTAACAGGGATGGAAAGTACAGCACAGGGAACACAGTCCATACCATTGTAATGACGGCGTATGCTGTCAGGTGGGTGCAAGGCTTAACAGGACAACCACTCAATAAGCTACATAATCTCTAATCACTCAGGGGTGCACTCCTGAAATATGATAATGTATATCAACCGTAATGGAAAGTAAATGATTTTAAAATAGGGCCCTGACCGGTTTGACTCAGTGGATAGAGCATTGGCCTGTGGACCCAGGGGTTCCGGGTCTGATTCTGGTCAAGGGCATATATCTTGGCTGTGGGCACATCCCCAGTGGGGGGCATGCAGGAGGCAGCTGATCGATATCTCTCTCTCATCGATGTTTCTGACTCTATCCTTCTTCCTTTCTCTCTGTAAAAAATCAATAAAATATATTTTAAAAAATAGCGGGAAAGCAGGGTGGAGGGGGCTCAATGAGGGCATAAGGGGGACATCTGTAATACTTTCAACAATGAAGATACATTTAAAATAATAAAATAAAATAAAAATGAGGGGATTATAATTTGTCATTTGAAACCTTCAAAAATGAAAACTCTAGCCCTAGGTGGTTTCAGTAGTGAGTGATACCAAGTATTTAGCAAAGAAATAATACCAACTGTTCCTCACAGTCTCTTACAGCAACTAGAAGGTGCGAAGGGGCACTTCCCAGTTCATTCTGTGAAGCCAGTGTCGGCTGGTGCCACCCCGCCAAGGGCATCACAGGAAAACACAGAGCACTGTCCATGTGAACACACGGGAAAGATCCTCAGTGCTGCTATGAACATGTGTCCCCCCAGAATTCACATGGTGGAAGCTTAACTCCCAGCTGTGATGATATTAATGGGGGGGGGGGGCACCTTCAGCCGCTGATTAGGTCATGAGGATGGTAAGTGTATGTTTATCCAAGACCGGCTCGGTAGCCAAATTAAATCAAATCTCTAGGATGGAAAATCCCATGTCGGTGCTAAATGAACTTTGTTTGTTTTAAAAATTTTTAATTTAAATATCACTTATAACCTTGTAAATACACATATGTATGTGCACACACACACACACACACTAGTTTCAAGTACACCGTGGTTGTCTCCAACTCTAGGACCCTGCTCTCTGGCTAACCTTTGATAAATTTCTTAACTAGAGAAAATGAGAAAAATCGCCTTAATGGCTAAAGTCGTCTTCTGGACAAGCAGGTTTCAACCCCTGTTAGTTCATCCATGGATTCCTCCCAAAAAGCATTTGGCAAGAGCCCTTATGAAATCAGCAAGGAGAGTCACAGAAGAACAAATTGGGGTCATCTAAGCCATTCCACTGGTGTCTGAAAACGCTTTGAGCCCTCACTTCCAGGGGGGAAAGTCAGGTTAACATCACAATCAACTAATGACCTGGTTTCAGTTTCTTGTAAACGTGAGTCAGAGGGAGACGAGGTGGAGAAAGAAGAGGAAAGACAATGGGGATGTTTAGCTAGAACATTGCCAGAGGGCTGGAAATGATTGTTTTTTAATCATAAATTTGAAATAACTTCAAAAGAAAGGATCATATTCATAAGCTATACTAAGTTATCTTTTTAATCAACTATGTAAATCATACTTCTAAAATAAAAAACAATACTCTATTTATTAAAATTCTTTTCTTTTGCATTCCATTTCAAAGTTCAAAATAATATATATCCTAGAAGCTTTAAAACTAAAGTATTAAACTCTCCAAGTTCATTTACCCTTCCTTCTTGAGATGAAATCTCATGTTCTTAAGTTTCAGAAAATTGTCTGGATAGAAAGCCATAGTTTTAATTATATCAAAATTATAATCAAAGCAAGGAATGCTCTTGCCTCTGAATGCTTCACTACGAAACCACTGGTATCCGGAGGAGAGATGAGCTTTTGCTATTGAATTTGCTGCCACCAAAAACATTCCTAGATCAATCAGGTCCGTGTGTCCATTCCCGTCTTTACTTAAACTCTTTTCCTCGTGTTTTCTTTTCTTTTTTTTTTTTTATCTTTCCACTTGTCTTCTCCCGATTCTACAACGAGTATCTCTTTCCCTTCCTTTTTGTCCTTTCCATGTTTTCTTACCCAGCCCATCTGGCTTGGGGAGACTGGCTTGAGACCAGCGCTGTGGTCTTGGATCCTAACAGTCTCTTCTCCAACAGTTGCTCTTCCTTTGAAGAACGCACTTCCACTGAAGGCTGTCGGACATGCTGGTGCCAAGTCCGCTATGCGTGTCGTCTGGCTGCTTAAATCACTCGCTGATGAGCTGTGCGTATCATTTTCAATGAAACTATACTTCCTAGGTCCCTAAAAATAAAGTCATCCGAGGAAGACAGAAGTATTTTTGTAAACAAGTGGTAAAGTCTTCCCTTAAGGAGATTAGGAGGCAGAGGAATAACACATGTACCTCAGTGTCACTGCGATGCCCTCTGAAGAGGCGTTTCAGATGCTCTCCTTGATGGACGAACAGCAATCTCTATCATAAAGACCCCTTGGCCTTGACGCCGTCACGCCGTAATGACCAAAGGCTGGCCACCAGGAGGCTGCATGCGCGGCCAGGTGTGTGCGGGGGACGGGGCTGCATGCACAGCGAGGCGCACATGGGTGGGCGGGGACTTGACTCCGGTTCCGTCCCACCTGGCCCCGAGGGAGGCAGTCCGGACCCGTGGGCAGGGCGAGTCTGGGTCCTCGTGCAATATCTCGTGCTGGGCCTCTAGTAACATATAATGTGGGGAGTGGACGTGTTTTTCCAGAGAAGTGCCATTAGCAACGACTGGCCATGTATTGACTGTTTCCGTAGCTCAGACTCCTAGCCAGACACAGTGCACAATCACCACACCTCATCCCTCCAACCACTCCTGCAAGTCTGGCTATTTCTATCGAGATTTGATGGCTGAGGAAACAGAGCCACAGACGGGCCGGGTAACCTCCGTGAGCACATTGGCAATAACTGGAGATTCGGACTCAGGTCACCTGCCCGTCTCCAAAGACAACACTCTTGGCTGCCAGTCAACCCTCCATCAGCCAGAAAACAGAGTGAAATCCATTATGTGAACGGAGACGGTGCAGTTACAGGGCTGCAGGTCACCCTGAAAACAGAAAAATAACCTGGAAAGCAAACAGAGAGGCACCCAGGAGGCTGTGGGAGTAGCGTGCCACTCTGCTTGGCCAGCGGCAGAAGTACCCGAAACACATAACTAACAGGGAGTGTGAGAATCCTTCACGAGGACGCACAGCCTCTATACAGCCTCTACTTAAAATGTCTCCTCTGTATAACACAACAATCACGTCTCCTCTTCTAACTCGGCAGCAACACGCGTCCTCAGGTTAAAGCAGACCATGCAAGGCCGACCCCGCGCTCAGGACTGGGAACTTCGTGGGTAGCAGGCCCTGCTCCTGCCAGCGAGAACTCCCGACCGAGCGGAGCTTTGCATGTACGCGTACAGTTCCTCGGCTAGAAGTGCACAGCACTGCCGGCCAGACGTGACAGTTAAGTTTACATTTTCCTGTGTCTTCCTGTGTGTTCTAAGGAAGGTAATAAAGCACTGGCGTCACTAAGACCTAATTGCAAAAATGGCCAGGGGTGTTACTCACATATCAAAAAGAAAAAAAGCCTGATTTATGATCGTGTAAAATACACAAACTTCACGAAAAGGAACATTTCCTATACGTGTTTACTTAAGCAGAGGCCGGGGGAGTGGCCGTGTGCCTGATGTAGATGGAGCCGTCGGGGCACCCGCAGTAACAATGGAGAGACCGGCTCTTCCTCTCGAGATACTGCTCTCGCGCCAGGAAATGGGCTGTTGCTCCTGGCAGCACGTAGCGCCCCGAGGAGTGGGAGCGCCCACGTCCACCCGCACAGCTCGCTCGTCGCCCGGGGTCACCCCG
>PVJC01028286.1:10236-22764 GCA_004026665.1 Murina feae
ATGGATGCAGGGAGGATGGATGCAGGGAGGATGGATGCAGGGAGGATGGATGCAGGGAGATGGATGCAGGGAGGATGGATGCGGGAAGGATGGATTCAGGGAGGATGGATGCGGGAAGGATGGATGCAGGGAGGATGGATGCAGGGAGGATGGATGCAGGGAGGATGGATGCAGGGAGGATGGATGCAGGGAGGATGGATGCAGGGAGGATGGATGCGGGAAGGATGGATGCGGGAAGGATGGATGCAGGAAGCTCCGCCGCCTTCTCAAGGAAGAGAAAGACCCACCTTCTCCTTAGAGGTGACCGGGTTACACTGTGTGTGCTCTGAGTTGTCAGGTGTGGAGGGAGGTTCCCGACCCACACTCTATGGAATAATGGATCATCTCAAGGTGCTCAGCTCAGCACAGGTGGTCTTATGCAGGGAAAGAGCAACGGGTTTAGATCTAGACAACCAGCCCGGCAAGTGTGGCTCAGGGGTTAAGCATCAAACCTAGGAACCAGGAGGTCATGGTTTGATTCCCAGTTGGGGCACAGGTCCGGGTTGTGGGCTTCATCCCCAGTGGGGATCATGCAGGAGGCAGCCAATCCATGATTCTCTCATCACTGATGCTTCTCTCTCTCTCTCCCTCTCCCTTCCTCTCTGATGACAATAAAAGTGTATATTAAAAAAGAGAATCAGAGAATCAGTGAATATATGCGGTCAGCCACTAGTTACTGTGTCAACTTAGAAATGTTAGAAACACTTCTGAGCCTTGGTTTCTCCACCTGTAGAATCAGAGATATTAATGCCTGGCTTACAAGAGAGGGGCGAGGACGAAGTGAAACATGCGGAAGGGTTCCCTAATCTTTCCACTTCTCCTCAAATGTAAAACCTACTGCCAGTTATGCCTGCCAGCCAGAAGGGGCCCTGTGTGCGGTGCCTTCACACTGGGACACAGGGACGCTAGGGGGTGCCCTGGCGAGAACACTCTCTCCTGGGAGCCAGCTCCCCTTTGGAGCCCACGCCTCCCGCTCAGCCAGCGGCCAGCAGACGGCAGGAGGGAGACCCCTAGTGTCCGAGACAGCGGGAGAGCAGGCTGGTGAGGGCTCAGGGACTCCTGCACTGGGCCGCCGCCTCAGAATGTGCCTGGTGGAATTCTTCCTAAAAATGACTTTCAAAAGCAAATATTGGGGAATTTTTTCATTCTAAAAATTAAATATTAAAACCATTGAATTTTTAGAAACACACAGTTTTTAGGCCCTACAGATTTTTAACCTTTACATGAAAATATGGACTGAAATTGGGTGAGCTGATTTCTCTATCACATGTGATTTTTTTAAATTTTGTTTTATTGTTTAAAGTATTACAAAGAATGTTATTAAATAAGTCTCCATTTTTTTCCTTTGACATTCCCCCCTCCTCCCCTACCCCCCAGTATCACATGTGATTTTAATAACATTTGGCCACACCCTTAGCAGGCTCTCTCTGATCACTAGGTACAAAGGCAAATATATCTTAGTGGTCACAGTTGAACATATTTTCACATGTATAGACAGCCACATGGTAAAAGCACATGGAACACTGTCCACGTGGCTGGTTACATACTTGTAGTAATTTGGTCTCAAGCATGTCTTCCCTTCAGAAAATTATGTCGTGAAAACTTAGGGTCTGCTTTATGAACCACCACATTTTCACCGATCCTGCCTCTTAAGAGAGGTTCAGCTATAAAATAAAAGCACCCCCACCCCCAGCCATTCACCACATTTCTGGAAAGAATTGTTCATGTAAAAACACTAAAATCTGTAAAGAATTTGTGTGAGTTTATTTGAGCCAAACTGTCGACATATGCCAGGAAGCAGAGCCTCGAGGAATTGAGATAATGCTCCCCGGAGAATGGGGAGTCCATACCTTGCTTTTATAAATTACCATCAAAAGGAGAACAGGAGATTCATTAGTGATAGATTAGGGAAGTGGGAGAAAGCAAAGGGTCGGACTCTGGGATTGGGTAAAAAGTGAGATGGTGGACAGATGCTTCTCTTACACAGATGGATGGATGCAGGACAGTTCACGTACTTGGCGTTGAGGGTTAACACGATAACAGTGACAGTGAGGGAATGCCTGGTGCCACTCGTTGTGCCCTGAGGGGTCCGGGAAAAAGGGAAGTTACAAGTTACCCAGACATCTCGCAGGTGTGTTATCTTAGAGGCAAAAAGACAATGGGCTCAGTAAAGACCAAAGTTCATCTCTGTCAGGGAAAATACCGGCCTAGGACATGACTACCCACTACAACCAGTTTGTAGTTAAATTTTTAATTTTCAGACCATCCTTTGTGGTTATCTTAGGTCTTTGAGTTTGCGCAACTGCCATGCAGGCCTCCCCGGAACTAGTCAGGTGAACATGTGGCCCCTTTTGTCCACAGAATGGAACATGGACCGGGGCTCAGAGACTTGCCATGGATGTATGTATCTCTGACCCTTCATCTGGGGCAGGTTTCATAAAACAGGCTCCCTCCTCTTCAGACGCCTTCCTAAGCTTTTTATTTTGAAATAATTAGTCACTCACAGGAGCTTGGAAAAAAATACCCCACAGAGTCGTGGTATCCTTCACCCAGCTTCCTCGTAAGGTGACCAGATTCTAACATTGGGAAAGCGGGACACCATTGACCACTCGGCCACTGAAAACCGTATCTTCCCTTCCCGTTCTCCCGCCGTTCCCTAGCTTGCCGTGCATTCTTTCCTAAAATCGGGACTTTTTATAAACGCCAAAAGGGGGGCCTGGGGTGCTTAGCTCATGCCGCTCCCAGTTTCCTCGACCCTAACTCAGGAGCAGACAGAACAGCTGGTGCTGCACACGATCTCCCCCAGCCTCTGTCCCGGCCACCAGGATGCCCGGGGCCTCTGCCCCGCAGGAAACTGAGGCCTCAGACACGCGCACAGGAGCTCCCATTTGGAAAAGGCAGGGCTGCGGCAGAGCCGTCCGCTTTGTTCTGCTTCTGACACTCGGACGCTGTGACTTGGGCTGGAGAAGAGAGGGGGATGACCCCCCGGAGCGGCTACTGCAGGAAGCCTGGGGCCCATAAGATAAGACGCTCAGGGGAGGCCGGCCTGGAAGTGGCGGAAACCTAAAGTGTGCTCATCCCCGAGGCCGGGATGGGGCCAGGGCAGCAGCCGCTGTGCTAGAAGCAAGCTGGCGTCCCCACGCTCAGAGCACAGTCCTTGTCACGGCGGCCCCCTCGGTTTTAGTAGCAGGACGAGGGGACACGCTTCTCTTAAAGGCCTTTATCAGCTTCGGGAGGCGATAAACCGACCGTCACTGGTCTGTTTCCTCCTGGAAAGGCTACGCAGTTGGCAGGACAAGCTATTAAAAAGGCTGAGTCTTCTGCTGAAAAGAAACCGTCTTTGAAGTACACGTCTCGCCAGGCGCAGGCCAGGTGCGCCCTTGGCAGCCGGGGTCCGTGTCGGGAGAGAGGCCCCTCCTGACCCGCTGGCCAGGCCCGGGAGCACTGCCAGCCACTCATTAACCTGCTGGGAACCATACTGAGCGGCTACCAGGACCCGCAGGGCCTGTGAGATGAAGGCCAAGAGAAGGGGTCCCTCTCAGTGCTGATGGCCAGCGCTGCTCATGCCCCCAGCGTCCCCCATCGATGATAAACAGCCAGGAAGAGGCAGCCGGACATGTCCATCCGGCCACATCCATCCGGACGTGAGTTATTTCAGGCCGAGGAGCTCGCCCTCATGCTTATGGCTTAAGCGTCCAGCAGCTGCAGTGGAGTCAGGTTGCGCTTGGTTTGCACAGAAAGTAAAGAGTTGGCGCTTCCAAAACCCAGTCACATGACTGGGGAATTGTCCACCTACTTGGCTCTATTGGAAGAACTGCATGTGGTCTGTTTAATTACAGAGGAATTTATGTGCTTGCATTGCTTTCATAGTTTGATTACATCTCTGGACTTTATAAATGTCACATTTTTTATGAGCATGAGATTGATGCACCCTGACTGCCATAATGAGCAAAGCAAATGCTAAAAGTGTCATTAAATATCGATGGCTCTAAATTCTTTTAATTAGAGTTTTTAAAATGTAACTTTGATGGATAATTTAAAAATATAATTTAAGGTATCACTTTTAAAAGCAAGTTATCTGCATAGCTTAAGCTGCTCGACTTTTCAGAATTTGAACTCAGTTGTTGGATTAACTTAATATTAAACCAGTTTCTCTAACTGAAAATGGTGTGAAATGACATTCCAACTTACATGCCTTGAAACATTGACCTAGCAATCAGCTTATTAATTTATTAACCTGGAAATACATTTTAATATTAACTTTTCCAATCATATATATTTAGTTTAAAAGTTTTAGTTAAACAATAGAATCACAAGAAAATAAGAGTAGATTTGAGGGCTACAACTTAGTTTACTTCATTTTCTAAAAGTACATAATAGAAATACAGTGACACGTTGATCTCAGGATGAGGGTATATTATGAGAAACGTGTCATTAGTCCAGTTTGTCATTGTGTGAACAATGTGGTACACATACATGAGCCTCGCAGTACAGCCTGTCACACACCTGGGCTAAATGACACACCTGTTACCACACACCTGTTACCACACACCTGTAGGCAACGGTGACATAAAGGAAATATTTTTAAATCTAAACTTATCCAAACATAGAAAAGGTAGAGTAAAAACATGGTAAACAGGACTTCTATAAGCATAGCAGGGTTGATTATACCATCATCACTACACACGTGTGAGTAATGCATTGTGCTACGGCCATATGACATCACGCAGTGATGGGACTGTTTTAGCTCCACCATCATCTTAGGGGACCATCATCGCATATGTGGTCTGTCATTGACTGCGACGTCGTTATGTCTGCATAACTATATAAAAATGATAGGCGTCCTATAGAAACACGTGTGGATTAGTGAGACCAACAAAGGCTGGAGTCTCACCATTTCTACTCACATTTTCTTGATTTGAGTTCATTCCTTGAGAACCTATCGGAAGAGAAGTGTGGTCCTTCGGTTTGGAATAACACAAAAGCAAGTACTACAATTGTCCGTACGTGGCTCTGGACGGGAGACCACGCCTTGGCCACCAGTCTCAAGGCTCAAGATGCAAGGAAAAAGGAAGAGCTCTCGGAAGTCACTCACATGAAGAGGAAGCCCGGGGGTTGCTCTGAAATAGGCCTCTGGGTTCTAGTTTTGTCTCATGGCCCCTCAGTTCTGAAGAACTTGGGCCCCAATTACTCTCACAGGTGAGGGTGCTTCAGGTGTGGGGTCTGAATTGGCCTCTGACTTCCCTTGCTGGGAAAAAATACCAGTTCCTAAGGAGATCCTTGGGTGAGGATTAACAAAGAATAGAAAAGAAAATGCACCATGATCATTCCGCACCTGTACAGGAGGTTACTGTACTTAACTCTGTAGGCAACTGTAACACACCAGTAAATATTTCTAAATCTAAGCCTACTTATTTCAGGGATGCAGGGTTAGTATAATATTCCACAAATCAATAAATGTGATACACCACATAAACAAAACGATGGCTAAAACCCACATGGTCATAGCAATAAATGCAGAAAAAGCATTTGCTAAAATCCAGCATCCATTTATGATCACAAGTCTCAGCAAAGTGGGAATAATACTCCCACGTAATCAAGATCAACATCATGCTCAATGGGCAAAAATCCTGAGAGTTCCCTGCAGAGTGGGAACAGGACAGGGATGTCCACATCGACCACTCCTGCTCCCCATGGCCCTAGACACCAGTTTAGGATTCAGGAATGTGCTGCAGTGGAGATAAACATCTGACCACTCTCATCAGTCAGAGTGCAGATTAAAGCAATGAGAAAGGTCACATCCTCTGGGCAAGGCAGCCATGAAGCACTTCGGCGTCTAAAGGATTCACTACAGATGAAGATCCACTAAAGAGACTAGAAGGAAACAGCCAGCGACAAAGGAGAACATCAGGAGAGTCTGATGTGATGGAACCTGGAAAGAGAGGTGGTCGCCCAGCCAGCGTGGCTCAGGGGTTGAGCGTTAACCCATGAACCAGGAGGTCATAGTTCGATTCCCCATCAGGGCACATGCCCAGGTTGTGGGCTCAATCCCCAATGTGGAGCGTGTAAGAGGCAGCCGATTCATGATTCTCACCATAGATTTTTTTTTTCTCTCTCTCTCCCTCCCCCTTCCTCTCTGAAATCAATAAAAATAAAAACTAAAAATAAAGAGTTGCAGTCAATTGTGTTGAACAGGCAGATGGAATGCTCTCTCAGCCTGGTGAGGACAGGGAAGGGTCCTTGGTTGCTGGTGATCCTGACAAGATTCGTGTTAATGGATTAATAAAGCAGGTGCTGAACAATGGAGTTGAACAATGTGTTTGGGGGGAAAGTGTAGATGGTAAGAGCATGCGATGTGTTTGAGATTGTGTGCGAGTGTGTGTGTGTGTGTGTGTGTGTGTGTTTGCATGTGCGTGTGAAGACTATTACCCGGAAAGGAACGAGAAATGATGACATCACGGAGATTTTGTTTTTAACATGGGAATTTCCAGACCATGTCTGTGTTCTCAGAAGGCAACTCAGGAGGCAGGGTGAGGCTGATGGTGGGAGAATGAATGACAGCAAGGAAGAAGAAACTATTTGGACCAGCTGCTAAAAATCTTTTTAGAAGATGGACTTCCTTTTGGCATAATAAGCTTTTGTGAATTTATTCTGTTTATAAAGAAAATGGATCGCAGCTTGGAACGGGTTTGTGAAGTCACCTTCGTCGAAGGGACTGTTCTAGAAACTAGTGAGATGCAGATGAATCGGGTTCTTGCCTCAAGCAGCTCACATTCAGTCCACTGATGCAGCCACTGTAGGAAACAGATGGAGGGTCCTCGAAAAACTAAAAAATAGAAAGACCACCTCATCCGGCAATTCAGCTTCGGGGCATTCATCTGACCAAAATGAAAACATTAACTGAAAAAGATGGAAGTGTGCACCTCCATGCTTATTGCTGCATTGTACACAAAAGCCAAAATACAAAACAACCTCAGGGTTCATCAGTGGCTGAATAGATAAAGAAAATGTGAAACATATACATATATGTATACATATATTAGATACATAGATATATGCATGTATAATAGATTCTTAATGAGCCATAGAAAGAAGGGAATGTTGTCATTTACAACAACATGGGTGGACTTGAGAGCATCATGTAAGTGAAAGGTAAGACAAACATGAAATCGCTACCACGTGGAATTGGAAGAGAAAACTGAGCTCAGCGGTACAGAGAACAGATTGGCGGTTGCCGGAGGTGAGGGCGGAGGGTGGGTGAAGTGGGTGAAGAGTCCAACCACCGAGTTCCCGTTACAAATACGTAACTCATGAGGAGACACTTACTGTGCAGCATGGGGACTGTCGTTGATAACAGGATTGTGTATTTGAAAGTTGCTCAGAGAGCGAATCTTTACAAGAAGAGAAGTATAATGATGCCTGGTGCCGGAGGTTAACTAGACATGATGTGACGGCCATTTCACAATATATTCAAATATCAAACAATGATGTTGTACAACTGAAGCTAATGCTACACGTCAGTTACACCTCAAAAACGCGGTTGAAGGGTAATGTGTTTTTGACATTAAATGTTCTAGAGGAAGTAAAGCATTATAATGAAAAAATGCCCAAAGCTTACATTCAAGACTAAAATAAATAAAGGTGATGACTGAGTGTGAGGTATCTATATATATAAAAGGCTAAGTAACCATCTGTCTATCCAACTGACTGATCATCTAACAGGCACTGTCAATCTACTCTAATAAAAGCGTAATATTGAAATTAACCATTTCTCCAGGACGTCCAAGCCACACCCACCAGTCAAAGCCACGCCCACCAGCCAATCAGAGTGGCTGTATGCAAATCAACTCAGCCAAAATGGAGGCCAGCAGCGCAGGCACAGAGGTGGGTGGGGCACAGGTGGTGGGGTGGGCGGGGCGGGCTAGGCCAGCCTGAAAACTGCCAGCAGCCCCTCACCCAGGCTGGCCAGGCATGCCAGCAGGTGGACATCCCTCAAGGGGTTCCAGACTATGAGAGGGCACAGGCCCGGCTGAGGGATCCCCATTCCTCCCGAGTGCACAAATTTATTTGTGCACTGGGCCCCTAGTAGGAAAATAAATGTGTAAGAGAAAAAGATACAAAATAAGACATTGCATGGATCAAACGCAGGCGGCGCCGCTCAGAGCTGGGATCCTGTCGGGTGAGAAGCACTAAAGCACCCTCAGTAAGACATGGAGGGGCTCAGAAAGGGGCGAGACATGGCTCCCCTGCCCGGTCATGGAGGGGGCTGCTGGGGGGGTGGAGGGGCTGCCGGGGGGGGGGGGCAGTCACTGCACTGCTGCTTGGGGCAGATTCGGAGACAAAGATTTAGCGAGGCCACCCAGTCACTGTGCAAATAAATGCCTCAGCAGCAAGAGCCTAAATGCTGTCATGTAAAAGCCCCATTGGACCTGAGAACATGGGGGGCAGTGGAAGCAACCACCTGTAGTCGGGGGTGGGGGGGGGTAGGGAGGGCCAAGGTGGAGAGGTGTAACCCTACAGGAACTTTATTTTCTTTAATCTGCCCTTTTATGGTGATTTTTTCCCCTTTGATTCAAGGTGGCCTCACCTGGCCCCCTGACTCACCCCCCTACGTGCCCTGGCTGAATCGTTGGTTGAGCCTCAGGACAATGATCAGCAGGGGCAGAACCTCGGGCCTGTGACCACAGAGACAACACTTCCATGAAACTACAGACAACTCTGGGCCTCAGCTGTGTTTCAGCCCAAGAACAGCCCCACCGGCTGCATCCTTGAGAAACCAGACTAAGCATCGCCATGGCTGACCGAGGGCCAGATGCAATGATCAACTAGACTAGACCAACTGGCCTCTACCCTAGTGCTGACCAGCCAGTAGACACCATGGTCCTGATCGTGACCCTAACTCCCTTAGTCACCAGGATGAATGATCTCCCCCGCCCCATTGCCCATCCCCTAGAAACCAGGGGGGACCACGTCATCGAGCATGAGCTACCTGTGACTCCAGGCACGGCCCATCTCCTTCAAAAGCCTTGCTACTCTGTGTCTTGCTGGGCTTCGCTGTGCGCAGGCAAACAAACCCTCCAGTCCTGTCGCAAGGGGAGAAGAAGGGAGAGAGAGGGAAGTGCAGAAAGAACTGGCCACACAAATGAGCTTGTTGTCCGAAGTTCTAATAGACAACTAAAAAATGTACGCTTTTGGCTTTTGAGTAACAGTCATCATGACAAGTGGGAGGGGGTATCTCATTGTGACGAGGCGACGGGCAGGCAAGAAGAATAGGGCCACTGCGGTTGAATGACTCTTCCCCTGACTAACTACAGAGAAGAGGTTTCCCACAGACCCTGGGAAACGGAGGATGTGTTGCAAGGAGAAAACAGGGCTGTCGAAAGATAAGAGATGCCTCAGAGCCCTGGAGGGTCCGTGGCTCCCAAAAGAAGTGCATCTTGAGAACAGACAAAGGACAGGACAGGCTTTGATTTGGTTGCTGTGCCTGGACCCTGACTGCCTCTGGGAGTTTGCCTCAGGAATGGAATGCTGACCATTCTCCCGTCCCAGGAACAGGCAGAGCTGGTTTAACCTCATAGAAGAGTAACTACCTTGCTATTGGCGTTCAAGATCTCAGAAGGGGACACCCAGACCATGGGCCCTGCCGCCCCTCTCCTGCCCCCTCCCCCTTGCACACAGAACTCCTTCATCCCTTTGTAATCAGCCAGCTGGTGGCGGAGGTCAGAGCAGAACTCACAGGGTGACCCGCTGCTCGCCCCTGCTACCCCATTACTGCAATAAACCCTCATCTACACGCCAAGCCTGCCTCTGCTCAATTTGGCTCAAGTAGTGATGGGTGGCCCGGACCTGTTGGGTGTCTATTATTGAGTTGCAGGAGCGCCTGACATATTTTGGAGAGTGATCCCTGTCAGAGACATGGTCTGCAAAGGTTCCTGCCATCCCACAGTGGCCTGTGGGCACCCCATGCGCATGCAGCCCTGTTCACAGCCAAGGTGCGGGAACCATCTGAATGCCAACCGACCCGTGAGTGGACACAGAGAAGGTGGCACACACCATCAGTGGGATATACTTGGTCTGAAGGAAAGAAGGAACTTCTGTAATGTGCTGCAAAATGGACTGACCTGCCTGGCCCTCATGGCCCCGTGGCTGAGTGCTGACCTCGGAACCAGGAGGTCAGGGTTTGATTCCCGTCAGGGCACAGGCCTGGGTTGTGGGCTTGATCCCCAGGGTGGGGCGAGCAGGAGGCAGCCGGTCCATGGTTCCCTCTCATCACTGTTGCTTCCATCTCCTCCTCCCTCTCCCTTCCTTTCTGAAATCAATAAAAACATATTTTAAAAAAGAAAAGAAAAAGAAACAAGTGGGCGGGGCCTGCAACAGACTCACAGGCTCTGAGCCCCGTCACCACCCTCCCCGAGGTCAGCGATCCCATCGCCTCATCGAAGGTCATGGCTGCGCTGCATCTCGGCCGGAGGAGTTTCAGTCCCGCACCTGCAGGGCACGCCTCTTGGGACGGAATGTCTGTTAGCAAAGGGCAGAAGTCGCCCCAGGACCTCCATGGGAGGGAGGGAGGTGCAGAAGGTGACAGCGGCAGCATAACCTCGAATCCACATGCCTGACTGCGATCAGCACTGCAGAGGCTGAAAGCAACATGTTTGTGTGCTGGAACCTCACAGAGTAGCGGGTTATTGCAGGGCCATCAACAAAGAAACCGCGGCCAGAGCAGCAAGTGAGGAGCAGGAAAAAGACGGCGCGGGAGCAGAGCTGCGCAGAGGTTGGGGTTGTTTTTACTAAAGTCATTACAAAGAGCGTTGGAAAAATTTAAATGTATTTCTACTGATTTCAGAGAGGAAGGGAGAGGGAGAGAGGGAGAGAGAAACATCAATGGTGAGAGAGAATCATTGATTGGCTGCTGCCTGCATGCGCCCCCCCCCCCATGGGTATTGAGCCCACAACCCAGGCGTGTGTCCTAACTGTGACTTCCTGGTTCGTAGGCTGATGCTCCACACTGAGCCATGCAGTCAGGCAAGGACTGAACTTTCAAACAGTTCCATGTCACTGAGCAAAACATACGGCTTACACACGCTGGGCTGGTTAGTGGCTCTAATAAAAGCCACCACAGAGCAGCGAGCAGGGCGTGCTGACGGAGCAGGCCGGGCAGCAGGAGCCGGCGGCGCCCATCCTAAGCTACAGCGCGTGCTTTTCCCATCACGTGCTGCCACTTAGCATGAACTAACATGATCCTGTGACTTCGGTGCTCAATTCCCCTTCGGTAAACCAACGCCTCTGACGGACGGTGCTTGGGGGCCCAGCCAAGTTCCTAGGGAACTTCCTCTGAAACAGGCGGGACAGTCAGTTAATAAACTTGGTGACTACACAGATGCGTGAGTAACTGTTGGTCTCGCCTCTGCCCCACCCCGTTTAGCAGCTGTTTCTCCCCAGATCAAGGCAGTCACTACCCCCCGCCCCCTCCCCCATGCTGCTCCTTCTCTTCTCTTTGCCTGGCCTCCTCCCAGCCTCACTGATTACGCAGCTGGAACTCAGCACCCTCCGTGAAGCTTCCACCAACCCTCCCCCCTTCCGTTGGACCCCAAAACCCCCATAGAAACCTCCAGAGTGAACTGAAGAGGAGCGATCATAAATCAAGCCCCTCTCCCAGCCCTGTCTCAGGCTGAGCACACACACCCTTACACACACTCACACACACTCACACACACTCACACACACATACAGTTTACATTCAGCGTTGCCTTGTATTAGTGTCCGGTGCACAGCATGGTGTCAGACAATCGTACACTCTGCCAAGTGTCCCCTCATGTGCCCAGTGCCTGCCTGGCACCGTTCGCATCATTACAGTACGACTGACATATTCCCTGTGCTGTGCTTTACTCCCCATCAACCTGTACTTCTCAACCCCTTTGCCTTTTCTTGCCCAGTTTCCCCATGCCCTGCCCCTTTGGCAACTTCCACTCTGTTTCTGTTTTGTTTATTCGTTTATATTGTCCTCAGATTCCACATACAAGTGAAATCATATGGTATTTGTCTTTCTCTCTGCCTAACTTACTTCCCTTAGCGTAATACCCTCTAGGCCAATCCACACAGTCACAAATGGTAAGATGTAAGATTTTGTGCCTTTTAACACATTTTTTGTGGGAAACGAGTAAAATCGGATCCACCAGGGAGACTGTCAATGGACACGAGGAAACATACATTGGAACCTCTAGTTGGAACCATCTAAACTAATAAAAGCGAAATATTAAAATTAACCGTTTCTCCGAGACAGGGTAAGCCACGCCCACCAGCCAATCAGAGCGGCTGTATGCAAATTAGCCCAGCCAACATGGCGGCCGCCACTCACGGACCTGAGTAAACAGCCCTTTCCATTGCGGCAGGAGGGAAAGTGAAGCTGTGCCCCTCAGCTCAGCTCCGATTAAACTGCCTCTAGCAAAACACAGCTTTTTGAAACATTGTAACAATCATAGAATCCTCCGG
>PVJC01028287.1:0-22662 GCA_004026665.1 Murina feae
GAGACTTATTTAACACTCTTTGTAATACTTTAAGCAATAAAAACAAAATTAAAAACAAACAAACAAAAAAAGCAGGCAAGCAGGTGAGAAAAAATGCAATTGCACAAGGAGACTAGAAACTATTTGCAATTTTCATAAGCTTAATGGTTTGGAGTGATGACCATGAGCATGGTAGCACATGAGCAGATCTAGGAGATAATAATCTTTGCTATAGAATGGATTCCATAGGTCAGGGGTACAGCTTGCCGGGGGGAGGGGAGGCTGTGATCCAGGTTTCAAGACCTTTAATTGTTGCTATTAGTAAATCTTTAAAGAGCTTATTATTTATAAATAAAATATTCTAAAAAGTAAAGAGTAGCATAACTAAATGACACGCATACAACAGGATAGTTTTGCTTGCTTGCTCTGTTTAATTTTCTTCCTAAAGAAAATAGTAATCAAATTCTTTGACTGAGGCTTGGGGTGAGGGTAAGAGTGAGTGAAGGACAAGGAAGTAATCACCAAAATCTGACATGCATTCGTGTGGTGAACCCTCCTTTTGTGGACACTCTTGGGGAAACAAAGTCCTTATGAAAACTAGATCTCGTTTTGAGAAAAGAAAGGTGTGAGAAATATGTGATTTTATGCTTCATTAATAAAGAACTTTTTAAAAGGACATAATGGAAGCAAAGGGAGACTAAAGATTTTGGTCAGTGCAAAAGAAGAATACAGTAATTGGAGACGACAGGAGAGAGTATCAGATGACCAAATGGAGAGTGGGCTTGCAATTTGTGTACAGATGAAGGAAATAGCAGGAGAGTCTTGACTGTTTAGTTGTTTGTCAGGCTAATGCATGTCAGTGTTGACTGGATAGTATAAGCAGTCAGGCTAATCTGAATTCAGCTGCAGCTAAAATCTCATTTCCCCTGGATCCTCAGGGATGGAGGCCAGCAGGGTGTGAAGAGTGGTTCTGGTGGCGGTTCAGCCAGTCAGGACTGATGGGGGTTTGGAATTTTGCTTTGTGCTCTGCCTTACTGTTTCGGTAATGCATTTTCATATATATATATAAGATATATATATATATATATCTTATTGAAGTGTTTGATACATGGAACAGACTAACAGAGGTCAGAGGGAAGGGGAAAAGGGGAAAGGATGTGGGGGGAGAAGGACTGGATGAAAGAAGGTGAAAAGGTTAGACAAAGAACATATATGCAAAGCCCATAGTCACAGACAACAGTGTGGCGATGGCCAGAGGGAGGGCAGGCAGGGGCTGAGTGGAGGAGAGTGAAGGGGGAGAACATGAGTGACATCTGTAATAGTGTCAACAATAAATTTACCAAAAAAAAAAAAATAGCACCTACATTGTTTTCAAAGTGTTAGACTGGAGATAAAATCCTGTGTACCTGCTCTCAGTTTTTATCTATGTCTGATAAAATGGCTTTAAACTCACACACACAAAAGGGATAATCAAGTTGCAAAGCACCAAACCCAAAGACACGAAAAGCCTAAGAGCACGAACAATATCTACCTTACCCTTTTAGTTTACAGGGGAAATATGAAAGGACAACGTTGGGGGAAGAATTGTATGCACAATACACCAGGTCCTAAGATGCCATTGTAATAATCTAGTTATGATTTAACAGGAAAGGAGGGAAGGGGAGGCTAAATAATATAGGCTTGCCATTCAGCCAGCTTTGCCAAAAAGCTGCATGTAACACTCTCCAAGTCTGTTCCCCGCTGGTGGATCGGGGGATGGGGGGGGGGGGTACTGGACAATTGACAGGTGCCCAGGAAGGTCTAAGTGACTGTCAGGGGCCTTCTTGTCAATCACAGCTGGAAACCCAGTCAGTGCCCAGAATCAGTGTAGTGGTTGCAAGCACCGAGAACCTGAATATTTAAACTTCTGAACGAAGGAGCCACACTCTCTGGCTTCTCTCTCTCTCTCTGGCGCGCCCTCTTCCTGGTGCCTAAGTGGCTCGTTGCCATGAGGGACTCCACACCGTGGACTAATGGACTTTTGTTAGGTTGGATGCCGAACCGCGTTCGGCTGCAACATGGAATGGAAGCTCTGGGCCCTAGTCTTGCCTTTGGCTCTGCTGAACCCACAGCGGCCCCTCTTTTGGGACTGGCTTAAGGGGAGTGGAACTTTATAACCCGAGGATTGTAGCACCTTGCAGATAAAGCCTTTGTCCACATCTCATGCTCCCATAGAGGCTTGTGGAAAGTCTTATCTTACAGCAGTACCCCAAGAATCTCACTTTCACAAGCAACAGAGGGCTTCGATCCTCTGGTGACACTGCTTATGTTGCAACCTCAAAAGCATTTGTTGGTCTGTAGATAATTACTTTTGAAAAATGCTTATCATAATGTGCACAAAATAAATCCCCATATTTGCATGAGTACATATACAATATATATATATATATTTAGATTTAATGACCTTGACATCTTTGTTAGTATTACAGGACAATTATGAAGAATTTCAGTCAATATGGGTTTGTCTGATGTTTTCTCATTATTAGATTCAGGTTATGCATCTTTGGCAGGAACACAGAGGCAACGGTGTATTATTCTTATTGTACCCTGTCAGGTAGTGTGCAATTCTGCTTTATTCTCTAAATATGATATTATTTTATCACTCTATTATGGTGATGTTGGCTGTTCTACTACTGTACACCATGGAGTTATTATTTTCCCCATTGTATTTAGTAAGCACCTTGTAGCGTGGTATTTTGAAACTATATAAATATTTTGTTCTTCATCAATCTGTCAATGTCTGTACTTAATACATAATCTAAGAAGAGTCTCATAGTGCCACCCTTTGTTGAAAACATTTTAATTCATTGCTATCATTATTTATTTTTATATTCAAAATTTCCCGTATTTGGCCAGCGTGAGCATCTTCAAGGTGGCTTCTGTGTCCTCCTAACATGTTCTCTTCCCTCCTAGGGTACCTACTCTCTTGCACAAGTCTTTCCTGAAACATTTTGTTCTTTCCTGCTCTTTCCCCGGAATCATCAGTTTCTCCCAGGGGTCCTAGTTTCTTCTAGGGGAGAAAGTTATTTAGGGGCCCAAATCTGGGCAATAGATTGACAGATTCTTATAGAGTGTTTCTGGCTTGAAGTCCTCTCAATAAAGAGAGTCAAGAAGTATATATGTGCGCACCCAACCCCCCCCCACACACACATACACACCCACGTGCATTTACACATTAATTTAAATCTACATTTATTGTTTTATCTATTTATATATTGATAATGATGTCTTATAATACAACTCTAGTGTTTATTCTTCTTTTCTCTCTCTACATATATGAGACTCTCTTCTCCAGCAAGAGACCAGATTGCTTTATTTTATTTGAATATAATTCAGTGATTTGAATATAATTACTAACTTGACCAAACTCTGTCTAAAACCAGTCTATTACCAATGTATGTTTCCATCCCTGCAAGAATGCCCTCTACACCACACTTGGGTTTTGACTACCCAGGTCCATAGTGTCCCTACCTATGGACACCTCGTTTGGCTCTGAAAGCCTGCCTGCACTCACATGCCTTTCTCACCTTGTTCTGGCTCTGACTTCCCACACTGGACTGATCTCATCAGTATACATGTGCTCTGACACCCAAAGCTGGCTACCCTCCTGTGCCTATGGCTCTTAACCCAGCTTGTTCTTGGATTCCTCACACTGGACAGCACCAGACACAGCTTACCTTGTGTTATCCCAAATCTAGTGGTTTTAGGACTTTGTTGTTCAAAAAGAGAAGGGGATGGCAAAGAAGAAAAATACATAGAATTTAGTATTTATATAAATAGGAAATGATACAGTCATTCACATTAAAGCATGCTTGACTGACAATTCAATATATGTAACTTCCTGAGATAAACAAATTTTATCTGTAAAGAAAAACTTTTATAAAAAGAAGTGAGTATCTAATATTGAACTTCAAGAACTGATAAATTGATAAAATAACTTTTACTCCAACCAATATATTCCTTTTGAAGTGAAAGTTGTTAGATGCTGCATATTGTTAATTTTCAGATTTCCTTGACACAAAATGCTTCAGGCAGCCATCTATTCTTCTTACCTAAAATATGGTTCAGAACAGAAGTCATATTTAAGACTGAGGGGTTTGGTGAAATAGGAATTACATACATAAAAGAAGTAAAATACAAATTTAAACTACAATTGCCTGTAGGATTCCATATAACTATATTCCATATAACTATTCCATATAACTATTCCATATAACTTATGGGCACTGTTCTAAACAGTTTACATGTACTAATACAACTTGTATAACAATTGTAGGAGATAGGTTATACGAGCGAGGTTACTGAGGCAGAGATGTTATGAAAATTACTCGTAAAAGATGTGCAACTAGTGGGTGGCAGCATTGTTTTCCCAAGCCTAGGCAACCTTCACGGGTAACCCACAATATAATACAGCCTTTTGTTAATGCAACGAATATAGTTATGGTTTTGTGCTGGATCAGAAGTCTCTCTGATATCCCAGAAACTTTTTATATTAGCAAAGCAAGTCCCAGGAACCAATGGAATTGCCCTATATGGTAGTGTTTGTTATCAAACTTTAGAGTTTTCACCCTTGAATCATCAAAAGTGCACTTATCTATGAACAGAGAAAATAGACCTTTACTCTTATCTGTCCTTTTAAGGCAATAAATGCGATAAGATTTCTTTTTGCTAGGGCAGCTTGCTTATTTCTGACTTTTATTTTCTTTTTATAGAATGAGTTAAAACTTGGCAGTTTTTTTCCCTACTGACAACATAGCTAATTCTACTACTCTTCTCTCCCGTAGAAAGGTGTATAAGTAACAGTGTGTCAATAAACAATTCCTTTCTAGGTGAAGCTCCTTGTTTAAATTACTTTTGGATACTTTATTCTCCAAAAGTTTTTAGTTTGAACTTAATCGGGAAATATTTATTATCACTAAAATGTAAAAGAGAGTGATAATGGATGTTTTCATGAGATAGATTTTTCCCTTTAAATGCTCTGAAGGATTTCAAGTCTATGTTAAATAATGTTTGAGTAGAAAATGCGTGTAAAGGACAAGAATGTATTTTTCTTTTAATTTGTCACGCTGCAGCATTCTTGAGAGCCTTTAACATCTCCATCTATCTTTATTGAATGCAACACCTATCATCACCACCAAAGTGCATGATGAACCCCACTTCTGCACAGCAGTCAGCTGCACAGTCCCGGTGTTTAAGATAGTGTGATAAAATCTCTTAACAGGATAATACATCTTTTCTATAGTGCATCTCGTCAGAGTATCTCAAAGCAATTAAAAATAAATGGAAAAATACTGTTCTCAGGAAAATTTCTTTCACAGTTAGAAACTGTTAAATCCATTTCACAGTTGGAAATATTGGCAACAGAATGAGATTAGATAATTCTTAAAAGTTGACATTTCTCCAAGAATGGTTCATGCATTCTATAGACATCTGCATGTTCTAATCACTAAGTAATTCCTCTTTTATTTTTATTGTAATTCAATCAATGAATGATGTTTTCACAAACAATTTTACAGTGCAGTACAAATTTAGGAATGCCAGAGCAGTGTAATATATTAAACTGAATCTTTGTCTAAGATTTGAGAGAACAAGTTTCTAAAAATCAAAAACAAATACATTTTAAAATGTTCTCGATAAATTGAGTTTCTAAGAGACCTAAGGAATAGTTTCTTAAAATAAAAATGTTATTTCTTTGTATGTAAATTTGCATATTTTTAATATATTTTTATTGATTTCAAAGAGGAAGGGAGAGGAAGAGAGAGAGAAACATCAATGAGAAATAATCATTGATTGGCTGCTTCCTGCATGCCTATATTGGTGATTGAGCCCACAACTCGGACATGAGCCCTGGCCAGGAATTGAACCATGGTCTCCTAGGTCATAGATCAACACTCAACCATGGAGCCACACTGGCCTGGCATACATTTGCATATTTTAATCATTATATAATATCCTAAAATTGGTATGAGAGTTGCTTGGAGTGGAATCATCCAAATAAAGGCAGTACCTGGTGACCAACACCACCAGCATATCAGATCTCTGTAACTATGCTTAGACCTGTCTATGTCCCCAAACCTATTTGAAAGTACATTGAGCCAAGTTAAAAGAAAGGAAAGAAAGAAAGGTCAGTTGTATAATTTCAATAATATGGTTTACGTATGAAAAGAAATAAAAGATCGGTAGGAAAGATAACTGTAATATTCTCACTAACATATCTTTTGCAAGTGTAGTAATGTAATGAGTCATCAAAAATAAGACAATGTCAGTGATGTCCCTTCTCTTGAGCAAGAAACTCTTAAAGCAAGCCCGTGTGGAAAAGCAAAGAAAACAAAACCGCAGGACTGTTAGAATCAACACCGTCAAAGCCCTAGAAACTAATCAAAAGCTTGCCAGCCGCAACCCAGGGAGCAGTTCCTCAGGAGAACCCCCTCTCCCCTCCCCCCCACACACTGATTTCATTAAGAAGAGTGGCTGCGTGGTGTTCTCACCTCCTTTACATCCATGCTGTGCTCCCCAGCTCAGTGGTAGCCCTGAACACAGCAGCGCATGTTCCCAGGACTGGTCCAGGAGGGAAAGCATGGAACTCTTCACGAATCGTTCTTACCTGATCTGTCTGGTGGCTGCCTGGACACCCACTGAATGGCTTCTCCTTCTCACCTGACTGGAACTTGCCTTTTGCCAAAGCTTCTCTACTCAAGAACACTTGTTTAAAATGTTTCTAGATAAATGTTTTAGTCACTGCCACTTAGGCCGTGGTGAATAGTTGTAGCAAGTAATAAACTAACCTAAAAGTTTGGAAGGGAAGGCGGAAGAGCGGATGCCTTGGGGAATAAGGCCTCTGAAAAGCTCTGACATACTCCTGGGAGACAAGACCTGCGCACAAAGAACAGCCCTGAGAAGCCCTTGTCCTCTGACATCTGGATGACCTTGAGATTCCACACAAGCAGAAAGGAAAAGCTAAGGCAGGGTTGCCAACTTCTTGGCCCAGTTTGAAAGGTATGCCCAGAAACTCTCTGCAAACCTATGCACAGAAAAAAATAGTTTTGGCTCCAATCATTAGACAATAAGCTGGCAGAAAAATACTTTAGTGGGCACACATGAGAAGGAATATATACTTTACAAAATTAATTCAGAGAAGTAATCACAAAAACAAACAAGAAATACAAGTGGCACAATAAATTCTTCAGAGAGAGAAACTCTCATTTCCAGGTTTGCCATATTGTGATATTCAAAGCCTCCAGAATCCAACAAATAATTATGAGATACACAAAGAAACAAAAATAATATGGCTCAGACACAAGAACAACAGGGCTCAAACCAAATTGAAGAACCACAGACAGTAGATTTATTAGACAAACACTTTATATCATCTACTTCAATATATTTAAAGAACTAAAATAAACCTGTCTAAAGTACTAAAGAGGAAAATGTTAAAAAGTTGTCTCTCCAAATATGGATTATAAATATTGGCCCTCTCACTACAGCCATTGCTACAATGTTAGTTCAAGCCGCCATTCCCATTCCTTGCGGCTACTTTCTCCAGCTCTCTACATGATATTCCCACTTCCACTCTTTTTCTCTCATAGTCTCTGAAAAAACACCTGAGATATAGTTTTTACTTAAAAAATTATGCCGTATTATGGCATTCCATTGATATGATAGCAACTGAACGAAAGGATAATGTAAGACTAGAGAAAAAAGCCTTAATTTGATGTCCCTTTCTTAAATTTGACAGTCGTATAGTTTACAAATCTTTAAATTCTGTTACTACTCTCATTTCAATCATAACTATACAAGGATATAAAACGCATACTTAACAAAATAGGAAATTACCTTAGTGTAACACTGTGGTGATAGGAATACTATTAAGCACCTGTACATGTCAAAGATAAATGTCAAGGCTATTAAGTTGTTACTTCAATAGGACCAGCAATTTTAGCAGGGGACTGGCTTAATATTAAAGGGTCTTCTAGCATTAAATAACGTGCTTGAAAAGCAACAGAAAATATGTTTTAAAAAACTGTCCTATGAATATTTTTCAACCTGTAACAAGGCAAATTGTACTTTTACTTTTTTAGGAGTACTCTGGTAAGATGAAAATATTCTAAATACTGTAATAATTTCAGTCACACCAACCTCCCCAGGTCGTTGCAAGACTAAAGAAAAAAATCAGAAGCAAAGCCTTGTTTGAAAGGCATGGGAATCACCTTTGAGTGTGGCAGTGCTAGGAGCAAAGCCATGGAGCTTTGCAAGTGGTCTCAGTGTCTTTGGAGAAAATAGAGAAAAAGACCTCGGTCACTGAAAAGAGCTTTGTAACTTCTCGGGTCTTTAAAGGACTGCCTTCTCTCTAAATTTCTCTTGGCAATTAAAGTCATTTTCCATTCCTACTTAGAATTCCCAAATCTGGTATTTCTTTTCAGGGCTGATTTTTCTCAGAATAAAATAGGGGCAGTAGACTTATTTTAACCCAAGTACTAGTAACATAAAAGCACATTTTAGGACTCAAAGTTTGCAGAGGTACAACCCCACTAGAAAATATGTGGTCTGACTCCACCTCTACTATGCATGGCTGAGGCTCTTAAATGCCTGGCACCTTACCCAGCCCTTTGGCTGGCAGACTTTGACAATGTCAAGAGTCTATTTTTATTATATTTTTGTTTTATAATATGTCATCTATATACTGTATTGTGTGCTCACCACCCTGCGTCAAGTCTCTTTTTGTCACCATTTATCTCCCATGTTCCCTCTTCTACCTCCCCACACACCCATTTCCCACTGGTAATCACCATACTGTGGTCTGTGGCTATGAGTTTTTTGCTTTGTTTTTGCTTAATCCCTTTTGAGTTTATTCTTATGTATAGTGAAAGAAGGTGGTCTAGTTTCATTTTTCTGCACATATCTGTCCAATTTTCTCAATACCATTTGTTGACTGGGCTTACACTATTGTATGTTCCTGCCCCCTTTGTCAAATATTGACTATAAAGACATGAGTTTATTTGTGTGATCTCTATTCTGTTCCATTGATCTATATGCCTGTTCTTAAACCATGCTGTTTTGATTACTATGGCCTTGTGGTATAGTCTTATACCAGGTGGCATGATTCCTCCAAGATTTAATGATATGTAAGCATTCTAATGCAATATATAAATAATAAAAAACATTTTCTAATTTAGAAAGTGTTTTATTCTATTAACTATATTTGTTGTGATAATCATAAATTTGTAATGAATATAATTTTACATAAATTAGTGTGCTTATTTGATTAATGTCACTCACTCTCAAAGGCTACCATCTCTCAGTCCGGGAATTATTCCTTAAGATTTTACTTTGTCCCTATTATGTAACCCAGCACTATAAAAAGCTGATATTTAAATAAATATGAATATTCGGTCCATGTAATTTTCTATAAGTAGTATATGTATATGTTTTTTTCTGTTAAATTTGTATCATTGTCCTTAATTAAGCAGATAAATCATCCCAGCTTTTAAATTTGGTGCAAGTCACAGTATTCTTGAATCTTTTCTCAGTTTAAAAAGATTGTGCCAATGAAAATGACAAACATCTATTTTTCAGACTGTGCTCCCATCTGGTATTCCAAATCCTTCTAATTGAGAGTATAACCTCAATTCTTCCTGAGAAAACTCTTGAATTATAAGACTATAGGCCCGGTACATGAAAATTTGTGCACTGAGGGGGTCCTTCAGCCCAGCTTGTGCCCTCTCATACTCCAGGACCCCTTTACCACCTGCCTGCATTGAGCATCTGCCCCCTGGAGGTCAGTACATGTCATAGTGACATGTCATTCTGCCATTGGTTGATTTGCATATAAGTGTTTTATTATATAGGACTAGAGGCCTGGTGCACGAAATTCATGCATGGGGGGGTGTCCCTCAGCCCAGCCTGCACCCTCTCCAATCTGGGACATCCCTCTCACAATATAAGACTGCTGGCTCCCAACCACTTGCCTGCCTGCCTGCCTGATAACCCCTAACCACTCCCCTGCCAGCCTGATCACCCCTAACCACTCCCCTGCCAGCCTAATTGACGCCTAACTGCTCCCCTGCTGGCCCAGTTGCCCCCAACTCCCCCTCCCCGCTGGCCATCTTGTGTCCACATGGGGGCGGCATCTTGTGTGTTGGAGTGATGGTCAATTGGCATGTTACTCTTTTATTAGATAGGATTATATTCATAAGTAGAACTGACATTGAGACCTGCATATTTTGTAAGTGTAGTAATTGCTTATTTGAAAATCCAAATGTTTTATACAAAACAATTTCTTTTTATTATGTTTCTAAGAATATACATGATGGAAATATGGAGCCACTGCTTACTGACCTTGATTATGTTAAACTAGCATCTTTCATGATTTAAGTAACAAGGTTATTTTCATATGAAGAATTTTTGACTATTAATAAGAAACATTTGAAGTGCCTAAAAGATATTCTAAGATATTTCCCAAACCTGATGGCAACAGAGTGAACTAATTCCATTCCTATCACTTTGAAAATATAATAAAATAATTTTAACACATTCAAAAGAATAGGTTTTGGAGATTGACTGAGAAAGAATTTTGAAAAAACACCATGGAATTAATTTTCCTCATAACTCTATATTCAGGAAATAGCATTTTATATGCAACCTTTTTAGAGAAGGAAGTTACTGTTTTTGACCCATTCTGGTGACAAGCAGGTGAATTTGTATTATATTATGCACAATTACAGATTTAATTATCTTGTTTTAACCAGTGATAACACTGCTAGTTGCTTATCGGTAGGTTTTTTTTTTAGTGTTAACTAAGTGGGTGGTCATCAAACTACACTTATACTTCCTAAGTTCTGGCGTCATTTAAGTTCTCTACTCAGTAGGCTGTGAGATTCTGAAACACTGCGTGCTGCTTCAAGATCATGGACTTAAGGAATATGGATGTTCTCTTTGCCGTTATGTCTCACTGCTTGAGTGACAACTGTATCTCACACCTGGGAGCCCAAGATAGAAGACAACCACTCCATCAGCCTTGAACCGGCACTTTCAGATGCACTCTTCCATGAGACACAGAGATAAACTTCTCTCTGTGTAAGCCACTACGTTCTGGGGTCTTATTTTTCTAGAAACACAACTTAGTACTCTAATAAAACAAAACCCTCATATCATCTCTAACATAGCATAAAGCTGACAGTAAACTATCATAAATGCTTTCATTTGTATGTGAGAAACATTGGCAGTGAGTTATTTAAAAAATAAGTTATGTTATCATAAGATTTTTAAAAATATAATTTTATAATTTTCAATTGAATAATTCTTTTCATTATGATTATGTTTTGCAGTTACCTCATTTTCTATAAAATAATATTGCTTTTTCTTTCAGGATGGCAATGTGAAATTTTCATACTTAGATTTTCTAGGAGTAATAATTGGATCAACCTATATAACATTATTGAATAAATAACCATATTGATTATATACAGGTATTGCAAACATTAAGCAGATGGCATGCAAAAAGCATTTTTTAAATATTAACATTTTCTACCGAGGAGTTGGAAAGGCTAAAACCCATACTCTCCGGCACGGCTGTGTGACTCTGAATGACTTCCTTAGCCCTTACCCTCTATCGCGCAGTTCACTCTGTGGATAATACTCTTGGATTATTATGCAGTGAGCAAGTGTAATAACCATTTCAACCCAATAAGATTTTAATGTGGTTAAAATTAGATGTTGTTTTGATGTTGCAAAAAATAATTTATGAATAATGAGCATTCATATGGCATGGTGTAGAATGATGTGTTCTGATGAGTGAAATTTCCCATAAATTAAGATTCCATTATTTATGTAATAAACCACCTATAAAAAACTTTCCACTATACAGAGCCCTAAAAGTAAAAAATCATCTTTCATATTTAAATCAATCATCAATAAATCATCTCTATAAATACAGCGTTTAGTTAGAAAATTATGAAGTGCAATATAAGTGGACTTTGAAAAAAATCTTTAAATAACAAAGTTATAACTTACTATTTATTACGCCTAAAGATGATAAAATTGTAGCAAGAAATATAAACTTTCCCCAACATTTGTTAATAAACATAAAAAGTAAAGGAATTCAATAGAAATTACAAAACCGATTTTAATATATAATCAAGATCATTTTGAAGCTGAATGCTGCCACTTGAATATAGGTGTTAAAAATGAGAATCAAATGACTTAAATAGTTTCAGAATTTTGGTGCACTAAGGTTAAAAAGAACCTTGGATAGTTCTTTAAAAATGATAGATAATTAGGTAAACTTAATGGTTACTTTAGCTGACATGTATTGTTGAAAAAGATACCCTAACTCTAACTATTGGTTTCTTATGATTTGATTCCTGATTAATTGATTAGGCTATATGACTTTATGAGCACGTATCTTTTGCTTTAATATTTGAGACAAAGTGAATAAAGTTCTGATTTTTGGACTTCTGTGTAGTTTAAAACTGTCATTACTTATACATAGGGCTTCAGGTTGTATCACAACAATAATATTTGATAGATGCTGGCGTGGACAGGTATTGGTTAAGTCGGGAATCATTGTACATCATCTGCATTTTTACCTTCAATAAATTGTTAATATTTTTACATTTCTCATTTTTTATTTTCATTTACTGAGTTTCCCAATTCTGCCTACTGTTTTATTTAACAACTTAATAAAACTTGTGAGGTTTTTCCTTTGGATAGGCTTTAGGGAATAATTTCTTTGTTCCATTTCCTAAGGAAGAGCTTTATGATCCAATAAGAATTATTGCTAACCTGCATTCATTCTTCAGGGAAAAGCGTATGACTTGGTTTAATATGGAATTTAATTATAGCTAGCATTAATATGTAATGACTACCAAGAGAATAAATAGTTGGGGGGAAAATAACAGAGGAACACTTCATTCACCTTAAAGTAAAGTAATATGTCTGCTGAAAGTGGCTGCCTACCTATAGTTCCTATGCCTTTTTCTTCTTTTAATCCCCTTGGATAATGCTGATTTTTTTCCCCACCCATCCTCACTTGCTCTAGTTTTATCTTATTATTTCCTAGACCAATTTCTCCATTCCTTTTCTTGCACCTTGAAAATGTGTCTTTGAGAATTCAAACTCTGACTAGTTTGATATAGCATTTAGGTCACTATTCTAAGTTATATTGAATTTAATCACAAGGTCACTTGAACCAAGTAGCTTTGCTATTTCTAATCTACTAACTGCACATTTTCTCTGAGATTGGATAGGACCAGTCCTGTTAGGATTTCTGACACTGAAGGTCAATAATTCTTCATTTCATCCATAATTTTATATATTATTGTCCTACACCTCTCAAAAGTTTCACAGTTTTTGTGGAGAAAATGAAATATCCTATCCCTAAACTAGATTGCTATTTTTTTTTTGGTCTTTTTTATGTTATCATGGCACTTACAATTCTTTCCTCCTCACTTTCTGGTTTTCCACTTGGGAGCTTGTATTTACCTTTATATCTAACATATGTATATTTAATATTATATGCATGTATATAAATAGCACATTCATCTCAATGCAGTTATAATTTTTCATTTGAAACAATGCAATTAATTAGGTTTTAATGCTTTAAAATAGTTAAGATTGTAAGTAATTTGTCTAATGTGCTTTTATTATGTCCTTTAATGTTTTAAAGGTAATAGTCAATGTAATTTATGTAATATTTTAGATAATTCTATAAAAATATATGTAAACTTAAGTAAAAATAATAAATAATTTTAAGGTTATATATTGGATAACTGAGAGTATTTAATTTCTAAAATACATCTTAAACAAATGCAGAAGTATTTTATAATATTAATTTAGAGAATTAATTATTAACAGTAAAAGGAAGGCAGAGCTCCCTATTTTAGATTTAGTCACTATTTTCTGTGACATTGAGCAAATCATTAGGTTTAATAATAATTTATAACATATGCAGAGAATTTTATAGTTTACAATTCTTTCAAACATTACATTAGCTCCCTTTAACATACTAATTAAGAAAGAGCAAATTTACATTTTAGAAATTGAATATACATTATAAAACATTTTATTAGCAAAACATTCAGTAGAATTCAGGTACGTTTTCTCATAAAACGTATTTTCAATTACAGAATACTGCTTCATGTAAATAAAATCAGTGACTGCTTCCCAACATATAAAAAATAAACTATTAATTAAAAGTAACTACCCCATAATGTTTTTATATAAAAACGTAAAATAACAAATATAGAATAGACTTTAAAATTATGAAGCAATTAATCATTTTATTTCTAATGTTTGATTATTTTTAAAGCAAATTGTCTAAATATATAAATTAAAGACAGATACTGTCACTTGCTAATGGCTTAAATAACTTCTTTTAGCATTTTTTAAGGAAGTTATGAAAGCACCAAATTCTCCGGTTTAATATGTTCATGTATTTATCTTGCATTCATGTTTGAAAGGTATTTTGTTGATAATTTTTCCTTCTTTTAGTATATTTAATAGACTTTCACTATGTCATCCCGCTGGCTTTCTGGCCTTATTGTTTCTGGTGACAAGTCAGGTTTTAATCTCCCTGGGCTTCCCTCACTCCTGACAAGCTGTTTTCCTCTTGCGACTTTTAGGATTTTCATTTTGTTTTTGAATTTTAGCCTTTCTGCTATCATACGTCTGAGTGTGATTCATTTTGCATTTGTTCTGTTTGAAGCGCATTAAGCTCATCGGATGTGTAAATTAATGTTTTTATTCAGCCATTATGTTTCGATATCTTTCGTGATCATTTCTGTCTGTCCTCTGCTTCTGACACTCGCATTTTGTGCCTGCTGGCTCACATAACAATAGCCCGCATTTCTCTGAGGCTCTGTGTATTTGTCTTTGTTTTATTTTTTCTTTGTTCAGATTGCATGCTTTCCATTGATCTATCTTCCCCAATTCACGTATGCTTTCTCCTGCCAGTTCACGTCTACATTTATCCCTTCAATAAAGTTTCTTCAATTATTGTAGTTTTCACCCCACAATTTCCATTTGATTGTATTTCATTTGGAACATATATATAATGGCTATTTTGATACCTTTGAAGAATCTATTTGGTCCCTCTTTTTGACAATTTCTTTTGCACGCCTTGGTGTGTGCGTGTGTGTTAGTGTGTGTGTGTGTGTGTGTATGGTTGTTGTTTTGGGTTTTAGTGTAGCAGGTCACATTGATGTTTCTTTGCATATCTCATACTTTATTTATATATTTCATAGAGGAAAGGAGAGGGAGAGAGAGATAGAAACATCAATGATGAGAGAGAATTATTGATCGGCTGCCTTCTGCAAGCCACACATTAGGATCGAGTCTGCAACCCGGGCATTTACGTTGACTGGGAATCGAACCGTGGTCTCCAGGTTCATAGGTTGATGCTCAACCACTGAGCCACACCAGTTGAGATCATAATATTTTTTGTTGCTGAAAACTGGGCATTTCAGGTAATATATTATACCCACTATGGATACTGATTTCCACCTGCCATTCCCTTTGTTGTTCATTTGCTTAAGTCTGTTGTAATTAAGGGAGCCCATTTTACTGGAGTGTATTTCCCCTGTAGTATGAAGACTCTGATGCTGCTTCTTGGAGAAGGCCGCCCCGGTTATGCTTATGGCCATACCGAAATGACAGCTGTTTAACAGCACAGCGTTAGCCTGTACTTTTTTTCTGATCGCTCTGGTAAGCTGCCTGCTTTATTTGGTACTTCAGCCTTGTCCCCTAGGTTGTACTAATTACTGCTGATTGCACTATTGACATAAATAGCTCAGTAGTCTCATCCAATTATATTTTGGCAAGAGTAGTTTTTGAGGCTAGTCTTTGAAGTTTTCACATGAGGAGAGCTCCTCTTTTCTGTATCTTTCCCTTTTTTTAATATTTTCCTGGTGAACTTGATTTAATGAGTTCTTCCTACAATAAAAAGGAGCTACAGCTTTCAAGAATGCCTTTAGATTGCACTTTCCGCACTCGGTTCCAAATAAAGTCAGTCCTTTGGGAAAGCTTCGGAGCGCTCCTGTTTTATGGCTTCATGTCTTAAGCAAATGGAGCCACTATTCTGAGTTCTGGGCCAGGAGTAGCCTCTGTTCCTCTGGACCTCCCCCTTCCTGCCTCTGCAGATGCAGATGGTCAGCCTACGGGCAAGCTGAGCAGAGAGCAGTTGAGACCCCAGTGTCCTTGGCCTGCTCACCTGGGGTAGAGACTGCACTATAGGTGGGGACTGGCTGGAAAAGGGAGACTTTGATCTCTAAGTCAGACTCACCAAGAATTTGCCTCCTCAACACTAAGTTGAAAGGGATGAGAGAAGCTGGTGGCTGGCTCCTGCCGGGGAGACACAGCACGCAGTAACTGAAGCGTGAGGGCAGAGCAAGAGCGTGTCTACATCTCCTCAGACATTCCCACCCGAGTGAAGCTCCGGCCAAGCTGAGCTATTGAAGTGGGGGTGGTGGCGCAAATGTCAGACTCTCACTGAGTTTTCGCAGATTCTCTTAGACTTTCTCATTTACTGTGTGTCCTCAGGACAATTTCCAGAGATTGAGAATCGCTGGGATTTTTGTTTTTAATAGTTTTTTCCACTCTGCTTATTTTTATGGGGCAATGGCTCTGCTGAGCTGCTAACACTATCATACTGAAAATGGACTTTAGCTTTCAAGTCGTGTTTTTTTTTTTTTTTGAAAAAAATTTCCAATACATGATAAAACTGAGACTCAAAGCAACAGCCTATATTAATTGTAAAACAATCTCGTGGAGCACCATCCATTTTCAGCCTATAAAAGCATACTCAATAAGAGCATTATTGACATGGTCAGCCTTCAGAACTGCTTCCTCAGTGAAATTGGACTGCTTCGGTCCCCGAATGCACTCTGTTTCCATGTTCATTAGATAGCATTTCTGCATATTCTAATGTGCGTGGACTCGTTTAACCCCAGTTTGCTGAAATGCTTTATCTATAATTCACAACTAATTGAATCCTGCTCTACAGCACATAACGAACCTTTCCCACTTGACACTTTACATTGAAATCATTGTCATGTGGATACGTTTCTTGGTTTTAAAGGAGGGGAATTGTACACATTGATAAATAACTGGACAGCGCAGTTCTGAACTGGCCTTAGTACCTGAGGGAGTGATAAATAAAATAATAATTAGTAAACATTGAAAAGGTAAAATAATAAGAAAAATAAGTGACCGCAGAGGTTAAGGAAGTTGTGGATAAGCATTTTATAAAACTGGAAAAAGCAAAAACAATATAAAATAAATTACATAAAAGCATGTAAAATTTGTTAAACCGGTAATACTCTGGATAAAATATAAATAAAGTCACTTGAGAAAAACGACATATACTTCAATCAATGGTTTAATAACCCCAGTAAATCAAGGAACTAGTGGGGATTTGAGGAATTCTAATTTAGAAATAGATGAAGATCAAAATATGAACTTCATAAGAATATTACTGAATTTGATAAAACCGCAGACAATTTGGGATCTCTCCCTCCAATCTGAACCTTGGGATCCATCTGTGGAGACATAGAGGTCTCAGAGGAAATTCTTGCCTAGCCAGCTCCTAGGAGGATTGTACCTTTCCTTACCCACCCACCCCCATACACAACAGCTCATATAGGACATCTATACCTTTTAGGACCCAGCACCATGTCCTCACGTATAAGCCATTCCTATGGCCACGAACTTACAAATATGGGGCATTTATGAAACGTACTTCCAGGTCTCAAGGAGTGACTCTCAGGTGACCACTCTTACTTTGTCAGCGAGATAAAGGGAAATAACCAGCTACAGTGTCACTTGTCTGGTTTTGCTGCTTTTCTGAACCTGGAGCTGAAATACGACGGAGGCCCAGGTGTTATCTTTGGGGAGGAAAAAGGGAAACCATCAGGGAATCCAAACGGCATGACCAGAGATATGCTAGGGGAAGAAAACTCACCGTGGGGGTGAGGTTCTTATTTTCCCAGTTTTGCCCCTTGCTAGACACCCAGGGTTTTTTCCCCTGGTGACATGTAACTGGTCCATCGTCCTTGCTCTGCTCATATCTGGCTAACTGCCTATACATTTCTATTTGCCATATGTATTTGTTTTTCTCTAAAATGTCTGCCTTTATATTTTTTCATTTGATAGAAAATTATGTATATAATTAAAGAAATTGACCTCATCTTCTGACACTACTTGTGATTTGCCATTTCTTTCTTAAGTACACCAATAATTTTTTCAGTTATATCTATTAATTCAAATAGGTTTTATTAAAATTAGCTTTTTTCTCATACTACTAATTGTGGGAAAGGCTAACATGCTTCTGCACATTTTATAAAACTCATGATTAGTTTCTTTTAGCCCGTGTGAATGAGAAGCATTCTAGATATTAATTAGAGATAATCATAATAAACCCAGTGAAGCATTCTTACAGTATAAAAAACTCTAAAAAAATAAAAACAACTTCAGAATTAATTTTAATTTATAAGAGAAAACTGGTAGTACTAAACAAACAAACAGCAAACAAATAAAGATTCACAGCACTGGGGGAAAAATACACTGGAATTTCCTAACATAGTGTTTCAATATTCTTGCTATTATTAGTTTCTTTCTTACAGAGAAATTTTGAATAAAATGCCTTCACTAGGCACTTCTGCCAATAAAATTGACAAGATAGTTGCAAAAAAGTTTCCAAATCCATTGCAAAAGCAATTTATGTTCACTTTATACTCATATACAGTTAAAGCATAACATTGGGATTTAGCTTCTACAAAGTAGTCTTAGAATGAATTTTACGATCATTGATTTAGTCACTACAGTAAAAGTAGGCTCTTTATGATTCTTTTTCTCAAGTGTAGTACATGCTTTACATTACAGCTCGAATGAAAAAAAAAATCCATACATCTACAGAATTCCTTTGGCATAATATGTAAACATATTTACAAAAATAGGACCTTAATCTAAAGCTATACAATTGACCCACTAATTTACCCCAGTTGATATGCACTATTAACATTTACCAGACACTTGATTTAAGCTAGAACAGCAGGAATCCAAGCTCTATTACTGCCATTAAGAATACTTAGCTTTTCTTTTTTGAATATTACTATTCTCTTGGAAAAAATCTTAATTCATTTCATCCTTGCTTGTCTCCAGTTATATTCTAGAAATATAACAAATGATGTCTTCTTGCAATGGCTCCCACCTTACACTGGAGAAGATCAAAGCTATACCTGGTAGGTAAGAAGCATACAATCAATTTTTCAGTTAATCGGAAACTGTTAACCCATCCCCATTTGAAGCTAATTAGACTAATAGAAAATTTTGGAAGAGAGGCCAGTGAAAGGTGATGCAGGACTTGAGAACAAATCACAGATTTTATATGGAAATAAAATTCATATCATATTTTAGCCTGTGATAAATAGTGATTTATAAGAAAGTTGGATAACAAGGATCACTGAAATTCATTCAAATGTATACATTATGTTTTAATAGAGAGCCGGTGCACAGAATTCATGCACAGGTAGGGTCTCTAGGCCTGACTGGTGATCAGGGCCAATGGGGGCCTTCTGGTTGCTGGCCAGGATCTTCCTTCCTTCCCCGCCGCTCCCTGGTGGTTGGTGCATGTCATAGTGAGCCATCAAACTTCCAGACTCCTGGTCAAACTCATGAGGGGATGCTTTGCATATTGGCCTTTTATCTATATAGATATTGAATATGTATAACTTCTTTATCTGTCAGGATTCTCCAGAAGAACACAAAAGTAATAAAGATACATGAACAAATGTTGATTTATTTAATCTCTAAAATACATTATTTTAAGGACTGGCTTACCTAAAGGTGGGTGCTGCCAGGTCCAAAATTTGTAAGACAGGCCAAAACCATGGAAAGTCAGGCAAGAGTTGATGTCATAGCCTTGAGTCTGTAATTTGTAGTCTTGGCAGGCAGATTGGAAATCTTTGTTTTTTAGAATTAAGAGTACATTCTATTTATTTATTTTTATTGAATTTATTGGAGAACATTGGATAATAAAATTATATAGGCTTCAGGTGACAATACTACAATACATCATCTACATATTGTATTGTGTGTTCACCACCCCAAGTCAAGTCTCAGGCCAGATTCCTATGATACAGTGTTAAGGCAGAATTTCTTCTTAGAGAAACTTCAGCTTTTGCTCTTAAAACCTTAAACTGATTAGACTAGGCCCACCCACATCATCAAGGATAATCTCTTTTAAAAATATGTTTTATTGATTTTAGGAAGGGAGAGAGGGAGAGAGATAGAAAAACCAATGATGAGAAAGAATCATTTGTCCATTAATTAGCTGCCTCCTGTATGCCCCCCACTGGGAATCGAGACTAAAACCTAAGCGTGTGCCCTGACCAGGGTAGAACTGCAATCTCCTGGTTATAGGTTGTCACTCAACCCCTGAGCCATGCCAGCCAGGCCAAAGTAATATATTTTTAGTTTGAACCAATATCTTGAAAAGTATTTCATATTTACCTTATTCTATTATATATATTTTTACATATCACAATGTACATTCCCATGCCAAATGCTCAGGTGACCTGGTTTCCTTTAAAAAGTGTTCAAACAATTCTCAGCTTAAAACACATTTTAAATGAAATTGATTAAGATAATATAAATGTATTTTAAATAATTTAGGCACCATCTTGCATACTTCCTGTGAAAAACGGTGAGTGGAAAAAAAAACTATAGTGGTTTCAATAGAAACAGCAGATTCCACATACTTTTCAAGAACAAATTGAATCCATTTATGAGAAAACATTTAAAAATGTGACAAGTTTGAGCTATCAAAATACTACCACTGTGAAACAGCATTTACAACTGTGTTCCTTGTGAGGAAGAACCCGTCCATTATTTGTCTGAGGCATTGTCATCAAACCAGGAATACGGTATTCATTTTCCTTTTACTATCGTTGGTCAGAAACAGTTTAAACTAATACTGAAATTACTTAAGAGACAGGAAGTCATTTCAAGTGGCATTAAAACTTGATTATCTTTCAAAATAACTTAAAAGTATGCTTTATGAATTATTTAAATATGATTGCAGTTTTAAATTAGATGTGATTACTATAATATTTTCATGAGTGACCACTAAATCATATCAAAATAAATTAAAACTAGATAAACATAAACTGCACTATGTTTAGAACCAAACCCTTGGGGTCTTTGTGTGTGCTGTTGCTGTAGTTGTTTTTATATTGTCAGCTTTGTTCTGATATTCAGTTAAAATGAAAATCTTAATGAATAGATCTTTGCTATTCTCCTTGATTTCATGATCTTAAACATGTTGCTTTTTCTTGATAATTTTAAAAAGAAAGGAAATGTATACAAAAATGTGTGCACCTTCAATTTTGTCTTGATGTAACAAGATAAAACATGCAGTAAAGCGACTAGGCAGTGGTTGCTTTTTTAAAAAATGTGTTTTTTATTGATTTTAAAGATGAATGGAGGAGAGGGAAATAGAAACATTAATGATGAGAGAGATTCATTGACCGGCTGCCTCCTTCACGCCCCACACTGGGGATCGAGTCTGCAACTTGGGCATGTGCCTCACCAGGAATTGAACCATGACCTCCTGGTTCATAGGTCATTGCTCAACCACTGAGCAACACTGGCCTGGCAGGTAGTGGCTGTTTTATTTATTCAACCATACTTGTTAAACGTTTAATACTGGCTAGTTTACTTAATGGATATGTGAATATTTGAATATACTCTATATTAATAATACATTATGAAATATATCCTTCTTTGTAGTTCTATATAAATGCTTGCATTCAGTTATTTCATTTCAATAATGAAACAATTATACATATATTGACTCATACATTGACTTTTTTTCCAGAAAACTTTCTGCTTTTATTGATATAGCTGAACTTCTTAAAACTAAACCTCATTTGAATTCAAATGTAAACTGTGCCTTATATTTTCATTTTAACATAATTATTTCGAAATAAAATTAACTATCACCATAAAGTATGAAATAAAAATATTAAAATTATGTTTAAACTTATTTTTAAAAGCTTAATTTTTTAAACATTAGTCACATTCCATTTTTTTAGTTACAAACAACATTGAACTGAGTAACATTAAATGGAATTGAAAACAAAATTCTAGTGAATCAACTGAGTTTAGTGACATTTTCATACTTTCATTTTTCATCTCAAATTATTCTGAGGTCAATGGAGGATCAGCATTAGCATAGTTTTGTGGGAATAACCTTCCAGGACCTTAATTTTTTCCTAAAATGGACTTTCTTGAGGCAGCCTATAGGTAAGGTTCGTTAGGTTTCCCTTTCCTTACTCCCTTCCTTTGGCCTTCCTTCCCCGTCACCCTTTCCAACTGTCAGGAAGGCATTCCTCTATCTGCAGTGTGTCTGTGCTGGGTGCTAAACCAAGAACAACTTAAAATATTAATAGTCATAGAGTTTCCTTTAACCTAACTGTCTCCATGGCATGTCTCTCTGCCTTTCTGGATGCTGCTATTAAGGGCAACAAAACAGCATTTTTTTTCTTTACAGGGATATCATATTTGAAAATGTGATGGGAGTGATGACAGATTATATCTAATGATCTCACCTCTTCTATCTCCTGATAATCACACCTGAGCAGAGTTCCAGGA
>PVJC01028288.1:0-22633 GCA_004026665.1 Murina feae
ATCCACTCTGTCCATAAATTAATTTTGTTAATTAGATTCCATATATGAGTGAGATTATATGATACTTGTCTTTCTCTGACTGACTTATTTCACTTAGCATGACATTCTCCAGGTCCCTCCATGCCGTCTCAAAGGGACAGAGATACTTTTTTTTCTTCTACATAGTAATGAATGGTGTAAATGTACCACAGTTTTTTTACCCACTTGTCTACTGATGGGTGTTTGGGCTGTTTCCAGATCTTAGTTATTGTAAATTCTGCTGGTATGAACATAGGGGTGCACACATTCTTTCTGACTGGTGTGTTGGGTTTCTTAGGATATATTCCTAGAAGTGGGATTACTGGGTGAAATGGAAGTTCCACTTTCAATTTTCTGAGGAAACACCATACTGTTTTCCATAATGACTACACCAGTCTGCTTTCCTACCAGCAGTGTACTAGGGTTCCCTTTCTCCACAGCCTTGCCAGCACTTGTCATTTTTTGATTTATTCATGGTAGCCATTTTGACAAAAATGAAGTGATACCTCATTGTCGTTTTAATTTGCATCTCTCTGGTGATCAGTGACTTTGAGGATTTTTTAATATGTCTCTAGGACAACTAACTATATGTTCACTTTGGAAAAGTGTCTATTTAGATCCTTTGCCCAATTTTTGTAGTTGGATTGTCTTCTTTTGTTAAGTTGCATGAGTTCCTTATATATTTTGGATATTAACCCTTTATCAGATGTATCATTGCCAAATATGTTCTCCTATACACTCGGCTCCCTTTTTGTTTGGCTAATGGTTTCTTTTGCTGTGCAGAAGCTTTTATTTTGATGTATCCCATTTCTTTATTTTTCTCCTTAGTTTCCTTTGCCCTAGGAGATTTTCCATAAACATATTGGTACAAGAAATATCTGATATTTTGCTGCCTATGGTTTCTTCTAGGATTTTTATGGTTTCCTACTCACAATTAAGTATTTCATTCATTTTGTGTTTATTCATGTGAATGGAGTTAAATTGATAATCTAGTTTAATTTTTCACATGTATCTGTCCAATTTTCCCAACACCATTTATTGAAGAAACTGTCTTGACTGCATTTTATGCTCTTGCCCTCTTTTGTCAAATATTCATTGAATGTAACACTTTGAATAGATTTTTGGGTTTTCTGTTCTATTCCATTGATGTCTATGCCTGTTTTTGTGCCACTACCAGGCTGTTTGGATTATGGTGGGTTTGTAGTATAATTTGATATCTGGTATTGTGATTTCTCCAACTTTGTTTTTCTTTCTCAAGATTACTGCATCTATTTTTTTTGAATGTTTGTTCTAGGTCTGTGATATTAATAGGGATTGCATTGAACTGTAGATTGCCTTGGGTAGTATGGACATTTTAATAATGTTGATTCTACCAATCCATGAACATTTGTTTCTATCTTCTTCTATCTCTTTTTCCAATGTATGTAGTTATCTCAGTACAAGTCTTTTACTTCCTGGGTTAAGCTTATTCCTAAGAATCTTAATTTTTTTGTTGTTGTTGCAATGAAAACTGGGATTTTTTTTAGTTCCTCTTTCTGAGAATTCATTATTGGTGTAGAAAAAAACCATCGATTTTTGGGTATTGATTTTATATTCTACTCCACTGCCAAATTCATTTATAAATCTAGTAGTGTTTCAGTGGTGTCTTTAGGGTTTTTTGTATACAATATAATGTCATCTGCAAATAATGAATTGTACTTCCTCCTACTCAATTTGGATGTTTTTTATTTATCTATTTGCTGTTGCTAGGACTTCCAATAGTATGCTGAATAAGAGTAGTGAATGTTGTCAACCCTGTCATGTTCCTACCCTATATCTTTCAATTGGATCATTTAATCTGTTTACATGGTTATTTTTGATAGGTACTTATTTATTGCCAATTTAATTCTGTATGTCTAGGTTACTCTCTCTATTTCTTCTCATTACAGCAGTCCCTTTAGCATTCCTTGTAATGCTGGCAGTGATGAACTTCTTGGCAGTGATGAACTTTTTGTCAGAAGCTCTTTATTTCATTATTTCAAAAGATAGACTTGCTGGATATTGTGATCTTGGTTTCAGATCTTTGTGTTCCATTACCTTGAGTATCATTCATGCCATTCCCTTATGGCCTGTAGAGATTCTGATGAGGAATCCTTATGGGAGCTCTTATGTAGGTAAGTTTGCTTTTCTCTTGCTGCCTTTGGGATTCTCTATCTCTAACTAGGAGCCCAGTGCATGAAATTTGTGTGTGTGGGTGGGGGTCCCTCAGCCCAGCCTGCCACCACTCACAGTCCAGAACCCCTCGGTGGATGTCCTATGATGGCCCGTCTGGCAGGCACCTTTTGTGTGCGTGTGTGTGTGTGTGTGTGTGTGTGTGTGTGTGTGTGTGTGAGTGTCACTCTGTGGCGCCTTTCTCCCGCTCCCCGATTCCCTGCGAGAAGACCGGGAAGCCCAGCCCCGGGCAGGCAGCAAGGCGGTCGCCCAGGGGCCTCACCACCGGCCCGGGGCACCTTTCTCCCACTCCTCAGTCCCCTTGCAGGGATCGGGGAGTGGGAGAAATGTGGCTTGGGCCTGCGGTGAGGCAGCTGGCACCCACCATCTTGGCTGAGTTAATTTGCATACAGCCACTCTGATTGGCTGGTGGGCGTGGCTTAGGCATCCCGAAGAAATGGTCAATTTCAATATTATGCTTTTATTAGATTAGATTTTTTAGCATTTTAATTATGATGTGTCTGGCTGTGGGCCTGTTTGGCTTGGTGTTCTCTGTGCCTCCTGAAGTTGTGTGACTTTTTCCTTTACCAGGTTAGGGAAATTTTCTGCCATTATTTCTTCAATCACATTCTCTATCACTTTCTGCCTCTTCTGGCACACCTACTATTTGAATATTGTTATGTTTCATGGTGTCCCACAGCTCCCTTAAGCTGTCCTCCTGTTTTTCAGTTGTATTTTTCTTTTTGGTTCTCTGATTAAGTGACTTTTTCAACCCAGTCTTCTAATTCATGAATCCAATCCTCAGCTTCCTCTAATCTGCTATGTATTCCTTTCAATGTGTTCATTACTTGTTCTGTGTCATTCTTTATTTCTGTGTCATTCTTTATAGTTACTGTATCTTATCTCCTGCTGTTGAGCACCTTTACTCTATATCTAAAAATTTCTTATCTCCATTTCATTTCTCTCTTCTTCTGGAGAATACTCTTATTTCACTTGGGGGTTGTCATTTTGTCTCCTCATTTTAACTTCCCATTTGAGTCTGCGACTATGTAGTAGGTAGATTGCCTCTCAATCTCTAATGGATGACAATGTCAAATGCTGTTTTTTGACTAATTAGATCAAGCAAAGATTCAAGGTGTCCAGAGACCACCTCTGCTTACAGACATATAGGATTCCTTCTTGAATAGCCCTCAGGCAAATGCCCACAGGTGTGGCTTTTTTTTTTTCAACAGGGTGGGGTAATTACTTCTGCCTGGAGGGTAATTCTCAGTTTCTTAAAGGGCCTGAGAAACTCCACAGTGGGGCAACGTGTTTTCCGTGTTTTCCGATAGGGTGTGACAACTGTCTTCTCCTCAGGCAAAACTGCCTGTGTATAGCTAATTTCTGTGTGAGGAAGATGACCTTCACTACATGAGGAAATGACTCAGCACAGGAAACTGGGGTGTCTTCCTTTTGAATTCTAACTTCAGAGCCACTGATCCTGGTTTCTGTTCACACAGTTCCAGTTAATTCAACCCTCCCTCAGCCAGAGTACAAGGTAAGGGGCTCCACAGGGAATTTTGTGCATTGGCCCTTTAAGAGGGCACTTGCATTTCAGGCCATTTATTTCTGGCAGATAATAACCCTGCTGCTTTTCAGTCAGATGTTGTGTAGATACCCTTCTCAGTTCTGGTGTTGTTTGGTTGGTGTGGGGGGGGAACAACTTGGGGATTAAACCTCAGAGATCTCAGTGGCAACCCTAACACAGCTGAGCTATCTCTCCAGGACTTCAGTTGTTGTCTATGGGAGTGCAGCCAGCCCTTTCATGCCTCTGCCCCTCCTACCAGTCTCTGTGCAGTCCCACTTTCCATCCTCAGTAATCAGGACTCTCCAGCAAGTCTTCATTTGATTATTCAGGAATTTGGCTGTATTTTAGTTGTATTTCCAGTTTTGTCCTGGTGAGTGCAAGTGCAGCATCCATTTATTCCACCACCATTTTTAATGTCCCAAAATCAATTTCTAAAAAGACTACAACTCAAATTTTCACTGGCAGTACATATCTCCATTTTCCTTTTTCACCAAGAGCATGTATTCAGACTTATTAGCATATTAGTACTAATTAGCAGTCATAGCCTTTCACCTCCATTTCTCTTGCCATTTGTCCAATACATTCTTCATACCAGACCTTCTTGGCCTGTGATATTGTACATATTGTTCCTTTGGCCAGCCATGGTCCCTTCTCCTTTTTGTTTAACCTAGAAACTCTTTATTGTGCCAGCAAAGCAAGACATCCTCAGTTAGGGATTCTCTCAGGTCTTTTGTAGTTAGTTACTGTCATCTGTTCTATGCCACTACAATATTCTCTTAAAATTTCCATGATCGAGAGAAGAAAATGACATCAATGTTTGTACATCTTCATTCCTCAGTAGCCTACAAAGATAACATTGAATTCTTGGCATAGCAGGTTTTGCTCAGTGGTTAAAGCATTGGCCCTAGTAAGAAAGAGCCATGTGTCTGATTTAGATCAAGGGCTCATACATCGGTTGCAGGCTCGATCCCCAATCAATGGAGAATGTTTCTCTTGCTCCCTCTCTCTCAGCTTCTCCCTGTCCCTTCCACTCTCTCTAAAAATCTATGGACAGAGGAGAACCAAGATGGTGGCATAGGTAAATACCTGTACTTGCTGCCTCCCACAACCACATCAAAATTACAACTAAAATACATAACAACCATCATCCAGAACTGTGGGAAACCTGACTGAGTGGAAGAACTACAAGAGCAATAAAGAAGAAAGAACACTGAGACTGGTAGGAGGTGAAGAGACGTGGAGATGCAGAAGGAGCTGGTACCCAGGTGTGCCGCTTTTCAATTGGGAGGGAGATACAAGCTCCCATGTGCTATGAGCTCCAGTGCTGGGCGAGATTTTGGGGGACACATACAGGAGAAAATGGACTATCTGGCATCAGGGCAGGAATTCAGGGGCAGCTTTCTTCCAGAAAGAGGTGCTTGTAGGAGCAGTCAGACCTCTCCAGTTCTGGACTGACTGGAAGCTATTGCTGTTTACTCCACCTTGGAGACTCCCTGAGACCCCCCACCCCACTCAATTTACAACTGTACCCAAGCTGTGTGTAACGGCTTTTGCATATGATTGACCTGTCCTTTCTCAGTCTAAAACCTGTCAAATTGCAGCTGGGTCAAAGAGGAGGAATCTGCAGATCTCTCTATATCTCCTACTGGGTGGCCCCAGGCAGTGGCTGACTTTGCACCTCCTTGGAGATCCAAGTGCCAGGGTAACCAGTGGTCAGTATGAGACCATACCAAATTTCAACTCTTCACATCCATAAGTGACACACTCAAGGGGCAAATTCAGTGAGCACCAAAGCGCAACTGAAGCAAGTCCTCCCCATAAGGGTGTCTCCTGCACAACAACTCTTCCACTATAGAAACAGCTGGTCTTCACAGCCAATTCATCTGGAGGTAAACAAACACAGGAAGCAGCCAAAATGCAGAGACAAATGTGTCACAAATGAAAGAAATGGAAGAAAGGAAACTACTGGATATAGCCTTTAAAGCCACAGTTATAAGGTTACTCAAAAATCTTCTAGAGACCTCCAAAAAACTTAGTGAGTCATTCAAGGATCTTAGTTGAGAATGCCAAAAAAATGAAAAAGGACCAGTCAAAAATTAAGCATACACTGACTGAAATAAAGAATAATACAAAGAGATTCAACAGTACAGTAGAGGATCCCAAGAATCAAGTCAAAGATTTAAAATACAGGGAAGCAGAAAATACCCAACCAGAGAGCAAAAAGAATAAAGAATCCAAAAATATGAAGATAGTGTAAGGAGACAACTTCAAGCATACCAACATCTGAATTATAGGGGTGCCAGAAGAAGAGAGAGACAGCAAGATATTGAAAACCTATTTGAAGAAATAATGACAGAAAACTTCCCCTACCTGGTGAAAGAAATAGACTTACAAGTCCAGGAACCACAGAGAACCCCAAACGAGGAATCCAAAGAGGACCACAACAAGACACCTCATAACTAAAATGCCAAGGGCAAAAGACAAAGTGAGAATCTTTTTTAAAAAATATATTTTATTGATTTTTTGCAGAGAGGAAGGGAGAGCGATAGAGAGTTAGAAATATCGATGAAAGAGAAACATCAATCAACTGCCTCCTGCACCCCACAATGGGGGGGTGCTGTGCCCACTACCAAGGTACATGCCCTTGACTGGAATCGAACCTGGGACCTTTCAGTCCATAGGCTGACACTCTATCCACTGAGCCAAACCAGTCAGGGCCAAAGAGAGAATCTTAAAAGCTGAAAGAGAAAAACAGTTAGTTATATAAAAGGGGGTATCCACACGACTGTCAGCTGATTTCTCAACACAAACTTTGCAGGCCAGAAGGGAGTGGCAAGAAATATTCAAAGTGATGAATAGCAAGAACCTACAATCAAGATTATTCTACCCAGCAAAGCTATCATTTAGAATTGAAGGTCAGATAAAGAGCTTCACAGGCAAAAAAAAGCTAAAGGAGTTCATCACCACCAAACCAGTATTATATGAAATGATGAAGGATATTGTTTAAGAAGAGGAAGAAAAAAAAGGTAAAGATAAAAAATTATGAACACCAAAGTGACAACAAATACGTATCTATCAAGTGAATCTAAAAATCAAATGAATAAAAAATCTGATGAACATTAATAAACTGGTGAACTTGATTTTAGTATATATCCTACCTAATAAAAGAGTAATATATGAATTGACCATCACAGATTGGCTGTCACCATGTGGTCAAAAATGGCCACCACAAGATGGCCAACAAGGGAGGGCATTTGGGAGGAACCCAGGCCTGCAGGGGAGGGGACTCAGACCTGCAAGGGAGGAGAGTTGAGGGGACTCAAGCCCGTAGGGAAGGCAGTTGGGGGGGGGGACCCAGGCATGCAGGGGAGAGTAGTTGAGGGGGACCCAGGGCTGCAGGGAAGGGCAGCCGGGGGGGTGACCTAGGTCTGCAGAGGAGGACAGTTGGGAGGGGAGACTAGGCTGGCAGAAGAGGGCGGTTGAGGGGGAACCAGGCCTACAGGGAAGGGCAGCTGGGGGGACCCAGGCCTGCAGGGGAGGACAGTTGGGAAAGGACTAGGCTGGCAGAGAAGGACACTTAGGGGGGACCCAGGCCTGCAGGGGAAGAAAGTTGGGAAGGGCCAAGGCCTGTAGGGGAGGTCAGTTGGGGAGAAGCAGGATGGCAGAGGAGAGCAGTTGGTGGGCACCAAGGCCTGCAGGGTAGGACAATTGGGGGGGACCAGGCTGGCAGAGGAGAACAGTTGGGGGGGCCAGGCAGGCAGAGGGCAGTTGTGGGAGCCAGGCTGACAGAGGAGGGCAGCTGGGGGGGACCCAGGTCTGCAGGGGAGGGCAGTTGGGAGTTCCCCCAGGCCTGCAGGGGAGGGCAGTTTAGGGGAACGCAGGCCTGCATGTGAGGACAGCTGGGGGGTACCCAGGCCTGCAGGGGAGGACAGTTGTGGGGGACCCAGACCTGCAGGGGAAGACAGTTGAAGGGGGGGGAACCAGGCTGGCAGAGGAGGACAGTTGGTGGGGGCCAGGCTGGCAGAGGAGGGAAGTTGGGGGGGGAACCAGGATGGCAGAGGAGAGCAGTTGGGGGGAACCCAGGCTTGAAGGGGAGGGTAGTTGAGAGGGACCCAGGCCTGCAGGGGAAGGCAGTTGGGCTACAGGGGAGGGCAGTTGTGGGGAACCTAGGCCTCCAGGGTGAGGGGCTGAGGGCTGTTTTCAGGGTGCCCACAGTGCCTTCAGGTTTTGGGTCCCTATTAGGGTGCTTGGGAAGCCTGGGTGAGGAGCTGTGGGCCGTTTTCAGGATTTCAGGCTACCCACAGCTCCCACTGACCCAAGGTCCCAGAGAGGCTGGCTGGAATCAGGTTTCTGGGGTTTATTTATCTTTTATAATTGAAACACTGTTGCTCTGAGCCAAGGCCTAGGCAGGTAAGGAGGCCTCCTGTTTGTTTCAGCTCCATGGCTTCTATAATTTAAACATTGTTACCATCAGTAGAGGCTCAGCCAGCCTAGGCAGACAGAAGCCTGCTGTTTAGCTCCATGACTGCCGGCCTCCATCTTGGCTGGGTTAATTTGCATACAGCTGCTCTGATTGGCTTGTGGGTGTGGCTTTGCTGGTGGGCGTGGCTTAGGCGTCTCAGAGTGAAGGTCAATTTCCATATTACCATTTTATTAGAGTAGATATATCCTGTATATCTACTCTAATAAAAGGATAACATGCAAATTGACCCTAACAGCAGAACCACTGGGAATGACTGGTCACTATGACACAAACTGACCACCAGGGGACAGATGCTCAATGCAGGAGCTGCCCCTGGTGAATGCACACCCACAGGGAGAGCTCTGCTCAGCCACAAGCCAGGCTGATGGCTGCCAGTACAGCGGTAGTGGTGGGAGCCTCTCCTGCTTCCTCACCAGCACTAAGGATGACGGACTACAGCCTAGGCCTGCTCCCTGCTGGCAAGTGGACATCGCCAGAGGTCTCCTGGGCTTCCAGAGGGATGACTGACTGCCAGCTTAGGCCCGATCACCCGGGGAGCAGGCCTAAGCCAGAAAGTGGACATCCCCCGAGGGGTCCCAGACTGCGAGAGGGCACAGGCCAGGCTGAGGGACTCCCCCAAGTGCACAAATTTTTGTGCACCGGGCCTCTAGTATATATATATATATATATATATATATATATATATATATATACACATATATATATTTACATACATAATATACATATATATATCTTATCTAATGAAAGAGTAATATGGAAATTGACCATTTCTTCAAGATGCCTAAGCCACGCCCACCAGCCAATCAGAGAAGCTGTATGTAAATTAACCCAGCCAAGATGGAAGCCAGCAGTCATGGATCTAGAGTAAACAGCAGGCTTCCGTTGCACCAGGAGTAAACTGTCTGCCTAGGCTGGCTAGTCCTCTCTGCTCACAGCAACATAGTTGCAATTATAGAAGCCACGGAGCTAGAGTAAACAGAAGGCTTCCGTTGCACGAGCGAAGGAAGAAACTGCCTGCCTAGGCCAGCTGGGCCTCTCTCTGCCGACGGCAACATAGTTGCAATTATAGAAACCACGAAGCTGACACAGACAGGAGGCTTCGTTACCTGCCTAGGCCTTGGCTTAAAGAAACAGTTTCAATTATAGAAGATAAATAAACCCCACAAACCTGCTTCCACCCAGCTTTGTTGGGAGTTGGGTCAATGGGAGCTGTGGGTGAGTGAGGACCAGAGATGACGATCAGGCCGAGTGCAGGCCAGAGCAATGCTGGGGGCAGCTATCTATAGGTGTAATCAGCAATGCCAGCCAGTGACAGAAAGCAGAGCCTGACTCATATCCGTAAGCAGCATGAGGCCTTGGTTGTTGGTGTGTTCACCCATGGGGGCACACTCCCTCTTTTGTGTGCATGCATCAGCGGAAACTAATGATGAGCCTCAGGACTGTGGCAAGCAGGTACAAAACTGAAGGAGTGAGACCTGAGCACAGGCACACTGTTGAGTGTCTTCCAAGGTTGTCTAGGCTGGTGTCTTACACTCATGTAAGCCTGAAAGCCTGAAAACAATCCTCAACCCCTCATCCAGGCTGGCCAGGTACCCCAGTAGGGACTCAAACCCTAAAGGGGCTGTGGGTAGCCTGAAAAGAGCCCTCAGACCCTCGCCTAGATTGGCCACACCCCAATGGGGTGAGGGCCCACACTGGGGGTCTTGGGCAGCATGCAAACAGCCATCAGGCCCTCACCTAGACTGGCCAGGCATGACAGCAGGTGGACATCCCTGAGGGGTCCCAGACTGCGAGAGGGCACAGGCCGGGCTGAGGAACACCCCAAGTGCACAAATTTTTGTGCACGGGGCCCCTAGTATACACGCACACACACACACACACACACACACACACACACACATATATACTAGGGGCCCAGTGCATGAAATTCATGCACTGGGGAAGGTTCCTCAGCCAAGCCTGCCCCCTCTCACATACTGGGAGCCCTCAGGGGGTGTCCTACTGATGGCTTAGACCTGCTCCCTGAGCCGCAGTCTGGCCTTTCCATGTGGGAGGCGACCAGGCTAATCAGGGGAAGCCACCAGCCCCATCACCCCATGCTGATGGTGTTTTCATCAACATGGACTCCAGTCCCTTCATCATGAAAAAATGACAACTTTCTTTAGGCATTTTTAAGATGTGTCTTTGACAGGATATGCATTTCTTTCTTTCTTTCTTTTTCATTCTCACCTGAGGATATGTTTCCATTGATTTTTAGAGAATGTGGAAGAGAAAGAAAAAACAGAGAGAAACATCAAAATGAGAGGAACACTTTGATTGGTTGCCTCCTGCATGAGCCCTGAGTTGGGCCCTCGCCAGGGAGGAGCCTGCAACCAAGGTACATGCCCTTGGTCAGAATTGAACCCAGACCCTGCAGTCAGCAAGCTGAGGCATTATGCACTGAGCCAAATTGGCTAGGGCAGGATATGACATTTGTTAGCCCTCCAGCAGTGAACCTACATTTTTTTTCTTCAAGAGTGTGGTGGAAAAACCCTAGATAGAGTTTAGGGAGTCTTATTACCCAAGTTACTAAGAATATTACCAGTGGCACACAGGGAGCTTTGCCAATGAGCGGTAAGAAAAGGTGTTTCTTCTGTACTTTATTGCAATCATGGGTTCCACTCCTGCCCCTCTAATCCCAGCTCCACCCCTACTCAGATCTGTAACCTCTGGCTGAGGCTGCAGTCCTGGGCAGGGGACCCCCAGACCACTGCTTGCTGCCTCCACTGGTGCCCAGACCCCTGCATCACAGGCTCTGCCCTTGCCCCTCTGATAGCTGGCTCTGTGGAGCCCAGGTCCCTGCAATCTCTGGCCTTGCCCCTGCCCAGGCCTGAGGCCTCTGGCAAAGGCCTTATGCCTGGGTAGGGCACCCTCATATCCCTCCGATCACCAGCTCCGCTCTTGCCCATGCCTGAAGCCTCTGGCCTGGGCAAGGGAGCTCCAGCCCCCTCTGACCACCTGTTCTGCCCCTCAGGCCCCCCACCCTGCCACCTGCCTGGCTAACAGGCCTGACCACTTCAGTGGCGGGGCTGAGTCTGCATGGTGCCGCCATCTTGTGGCCATGGTAGGAGCCATCTTGTGACTATGGGCACTGCCATCTTGTGGCCATGGGGGTGGCCATCTTTGGCACAAAGTGACACCTAATTTGCATATTACTCTTTTATTACACAAGATGTGGCTATGGGCACCTCCATTCTTTGTTCATGGGGATAGCCATCTTGTGGCTATGGGCGCCACCATCTTGTGGCCATTGGGGCAGCCATGTTTGTCATGGAGTGATGCCTAATTTGCATATTACTCTTTTATTAGATAGGATATATGTATATATATACACACACACACACACATATTTAATCATTTATTTTTTAAAGTATTACATAAGTCTCTTTTTTCCCCCACTGACGTCTTCAAAGCCACCCTGCTCCCAGCATATCCATTAATATACATTGGTTATGTTCATATGCATGCATACAAGTCCCTAGATTGATCCCTTACCCCCTCACATCCCGCCTTCCCTCATAGGTTGGACAGTGTGATGCTTCTATGACTCTGGTTCTGTTTTTGTTCATCAGTTTATGTTGTTTATTATATTCCATAAATGAGTAAGTTCACGTGATATTTTTCTTTCTCTGACTGGCTTATTTCCTTAGCTTAATGCTCTCTAGTTCCATCCATGCTGTTGCAAATAGTAGGAGTTCCTAATTTTTTACAGTAGCATAGTATTCTATTGTATAGATTTACCAGTTTTCTAATATACTCATATGCTGATGGGCATGGATGTTTGTAAATGTTAGCTATTTTCAATTGTGCTGCTACAAATATAGGTGTGCATATATCCTTTCTGATTGGTTTTTCTGTTTTCTTTTTTTGTTTGTTTTTTATCTTTATTGTTCAGATTATTACAGCTGTTCCTCTTTTTTCCCCCATAGCTCCCCTGCTCCCAGTTCCCACCCCACCCTCTGTCCTAACTCCCCCCCCACCCGCTGTCCTCATCCATGGGTGTACAATTATTGTCCATTCTCTTCCCTCACCCCAACACCCTTTACCCCTGAAAATTGTCAGTCTACTCCCTTTCTATGCCTCTGATTCTATTCTGTTCACCAGTTTATTTTGTTCATCAGATTTTTTACTCACTTGATTTTTAGATTCACTTGTTGATAGATATGTATTTGTTGTTCATAGTTTTTATCTTTACTTTTTCTTCATCCCCTTCTCAAAGGATACCTTTCAACATTTCATATAATACTGGTTGGGTGGTGATGTACTCCTTTAGCTTTTTTTTGTCTGTGAAGCTCTTTATCTGACCTTCAATTCTGAATGATAGCTTTGCTGGGTAAAGTAATTTTGGCTGTAGGTTCTTGCTGTTCATCACTTTGAATATTTCTTGCCACTCCATTCTGGCCTGCAAAGTTTGTGTTGAGAAATCAGCTGACAGTCATATGGGTGTCCCCTTGTAGTAACTGACTGCTTTTCTCTTGCTGCTTTTAAGATTCTATCTGTCTTTTGCTCTTGGCATTTTAATTATGATGTGTCTTGGTGTGGTCCTCTTTGGATTCCTTTTGTTTGGGGTTCTCTGTGCTTCCTAGACTTGGAAATCTATTTCTTTCACCAGGTAGGGGAAGTTTTCTGTCATTATTTCTTCAAATAGGTTTTCAATATCTTGCTCTTTCTCTTCTTCTGGCACCCCTATAATTCTGAAGTTGGTACACTTGAAGTTGTCCCAGAGACTCCTTACACTATCTTCATATTTTTTTATTCTTTTTTCTTTTGGCTTTTCTGGCTGGGTGGGTTTTGCTTTTTTATATTTCATATCTTTGATTTGATTCTTGCGATCCTCTTGTCTGCTGTTGTATCTCTGTATATTATTCTTTATTTCAGTCAGTGTATGCTTAATTTCTAGCTGGTCCTTTTCAAATTTATCAGCGGTTTCTAGAAAATTCTTGAAAAACGTAATAACCGTGGTTTTGAACTCTATATCTAGTCGTTTGTGTTCCTCCATTTCTGTCATTTGTGACCTGTTTCTTAGTCTCCACATTTGGCTGCTCATTGATAGGGTGGCTTTCTGTGCTAGGTGTCCTATAGGGCCCAGTGATTCAGCCTCCCCAATCACCTGGGGTGGACACTCTTGTTGTACACCTTTGAAGGCTGGGTGCACAGTCTTGTTGTAGTTATCACTGGGAGGTATAATTGGGAGGAAATGACCTGCAGGCCTTTCTCCTTGTTGTTTGGGGTTTAGATCTTCTGGAGTTCTATCCCAGCTGCAGACCCTTAGGTTATGCTGAAGGCAGGCAGGTGCACAGCTTGGGCGGGGTTGTAGGTGGGGGGGAGCGGGGTCTCAGAATCACCAGGGCAGAGCAACCCATAATGGCTGCCCCTCCTCTGACTCTGCGGCTTCTCCCAGGTTTGGCACCTCCACGCCTTGGCATCTGCACACCTCTGAGTGCCAGTGTCAGTCATGGCTGCGAACAGCACTGTTAGAACGCCACTGGTCTTCTGCTCCGTTGCCCTACAGCCCGCATCGCATTCAGTGCAACCCTGGAGTTTATAATCTCCTTCCAAGCCGTGGACCCAGGCTCAGCTGCCGCCACTCTTTCACCCTCACCGCTTCCGTGCCGTGCGTCCGTACCTCTCAGTTTTGGTGCCGGGAGCTTCTACTCAGTCTCACTGTGTTCCTTCTCTTGCCTTCTAGTTGTAAAGCTTCCCCTCCCTTGGTTCTGGAGGATGGCCGCTTATCTGTATAGTTGTATTTTTATAATGTAGTTGTGGAGGCTGCGCATTTAGGTATATACACCTCATGCCACTATCTTGATTCTCCAGTTTTTCTGTTTTCTTTGGATATATTCCTAGAAGTGGGATTACTGGGTCAAATGGAAGTTCCACTTTTAATTTTCTGAAGAAACGCATTACTGTTTTCCACAGTGTTTACACCAGTCTGCATGCCCACCAGCAGTTCAGAAGGGTTCCTTTTTCTTCCCATCCTGGCCAGCATTTGTTGTTTGTTAATGTGTTGATTATAGTCCTTTTGACAGGTGTGACATGGTACCTCATTGTTGTTTTGATTTGCATCTCACAGATGATTAGTGACTTTGAGCATGTTTTCATGTGTTCTTTAGCCTTCTTGAATGTCTTCTTTCAGAGAGTTTCTAGATAGCTCCTTTGCCCATTTTTTTATTGAACTGCTTATCTTCCTTTTCTTAAGTTGTATGAGTTTCTTATAAATTTGAGATTAAACCCTTATCAGATATAAAATTGGCAAATATGTTCTCCAGTGAGCAGTGAGCTTTTCTTGTTATTTTGTTAATGTTTTATTTTGCTGTGCAGAAGCTATTTATTTTGAGATAGTCTCCCTATATTCCATTGCCCTAGGAGCTGAATCAGAAAAATACTGAAAGGACATATGTCTGATATTTTGCTGCCTATGGATTCTTCTAAGATTTTTATGGTTTCACATCTTATGTTTAAGTCCTTTATCCATTTTGAGTTTATTTTTGTGTATGGTGGAAGTTGGTGGTCTAATTTTCATTATTTTTGCATGTATCTGTCCAATTTTCCCAACATCAGTTATTGAAGAGACTTGTCTTTACTCTGTTGTATGCTCTTGCCTCATTTATGAAATATTAATTGAGCATAATGGCTTGGGTCGATTTTTGGGTTCTCTGTTCTGTTCCCCTGGTCTATAATATCTGTTCTCGTGCCAGTATCAGGTAGTTCTGAGAATAGTGGCTTTGTAGGGATCTGGTCTTGTGATCCCTCCAACTTTGTTCTTCTTTCTCAAGACTGATACAGCTATTTGGGGTCTTTTTTTATTCCAGATGAATTTTTGGAAAGTTTGTTCTAGGTTTTTAAAATATGCCATTGGTATTTTAATGGGGATTGCACTGAATCTACAGATTTCTTTGGGAAGTATGGACATTTTAGTAATGTTGATTTTACCAATAAATGACTGTGGTATATTATTCCATTTGTTTATGTCTTCCTCTGTATCTTTTTTTCAGCATCCTGTAATTTTCTGAGTATAGGTCCTTTATCTCTTTGGTTAAATTTATTCCTAGGTTATCTTAATTTTTTTGTTGCAATGGTTAAATGGAATTTTTTTTTAGTTTCTCTTTCTGTGAGTTCATTATTGGTATATAAAAAAAACCCCTAGACTTCTGGGTATTAATTTTGTATCCTACTACATTGCTGAATTCAATTAGTAAGTCTAGTAGTTTTTTGAGAGAGTCTTTAGGGTTTTCTATGTACAATATCTTGTCAAGAATAATAACAGTTTTAATTCTCTCCCAATATGGATAACTTTTATTTCTTCTATTTGTCTGATTTCTATGGCCAGAACTTCCAGTACTATGTCGAAAATGAGTGGTAAAATTGGGCATACCTGTCTTGAACCTGTTCTTAGGGGAAATGGTTTTAGTGTTTGCCCATTGAGTATTATGTTGGCTGAAGGTTTGTTGTATAAAGTTTTTATTATATTAAGGTACGATCCCTCTATTCCCCCTTTGCTGAGAGTTTTTATCAGGAAAGCGTGTTGGATTTTGTCAAATGCCTTTTCTGCATTAACTGATATGATTATGTAATTTTTGTCTCACAATTTTTTTATGTGAGGTACCACATTTATTGATTTATGGATATTGTATCAGCCTTGCATCCCTGGAATAAATCCCACTTGGTCATGGTGTATGATCTGCCTAATGTAATGCTGGATCCAGTTTGCATCTATGTTCATCAGGGATACTGGCCTATAATTTTCTCTTTTTGTAGTGTCTTTATCTGGTTTTGGGATTAGGGTATTGTTGACTTCATAGAAAGAGCTTGGGAGTGTGCCTTCCTCTTGAATTTTTTGGAATAGTCTGAGGAGGATAGGTTTTAGATAGGTTTTAGTTATTCTTTGAATGTTTGGATATTCTTTGAATGAATTTTCATTGATTTCAGGTAAAAAAGGAGAGAAAGAGAGAGAGAGAGAGAGAGAGAGAGAGAGAGAGAGAGAGAGAGAGAGAGAGAGAAACATCAGTGCTGAGAGAGAATCATTGATTGTTCTGCTGCCTCATGCTCACCCAGCCTGTAATCTATAACCTGGACATATGCCCTAACCAGGAATCGAAAAGTGACCTTCTGGTTCACAGGTCAAAGCTCACCCACAGAGCCTCACTGGCTAAGCATTATTTTTTTTTTTTTTTTATTTGTTCCACCACCGTTTATCCCCTTTTTGGCTGCTTCCATCTCCACCCACGGCCCTAATTATTTTTAAAAGCAATCTTAAATATTGGTATAATTTTCTGGAAAGAGGAAAAAATATTTCTGAATATTTAACATACCTGGTACAAAATGGGAATTATAGTCCGGAGGGGCATCCGGTCTTGTATCAAGTGACTTTAATTGATTTCCCATTTCATCTGTAGGTTGCTTAGGGGCTGTGGGGACTACACCTTTGAAAAGAGATAGGGCACATGATTTACAATGGAAATGATAATATAACAGAATACATTCACTTTTTCTTGTTGGCATGCACCATTGCATATAACCAATAAGACATACACTCATATTTCATGGAAAAATCATAATTCATAAGTATATCAGATATCAACCTCTTATAATATTTGATAGATTTTTCAGGCTGAATATGGATTAAAAATGCTATGATCAAAGCGAGGAACTTTCATGATACCAGCTTCAGCTGTTCTGAAGGTGATTCCTACCTACATACTTCCTTTCACTGTGTGCAAAAATTCTTTTTCATAATAGGTAAAGTCATGTATAGAGTGAATCGGATTTTTCATGAGTCCATTTTAGAAAATGGATGTTTAAATAAATTCAAAACATAACACGATAAATACTTAGTAAATTCAAAACAGCGCATGCTGAATACTAAATGGTTTAAAAGCCAGTGGTGACATGTGCAGTTCAATTAGAGGTTATTTAGTCAACATCTCCAGGGATTCACACTCTGCCCTAGTCATCCTGAAAGACCTACGTCACCCTGGTTGCTTCAAGGGAGTAGTGAAGTCACTTTTCCTCTTGTTGAAATCAGAGAACCTTTTCATTGGACTCACTATAAGGAAAAGTTCTGAATCTCTTAACTGACTTTTATCTAAAAACAATCAAACACAAATCCCATAAACAGTGTGTTTCTCTTCTTGTATCATGTCCTGCATTGCTTGAAAATGCAGGGACTACTTTTGGCCCTCCCCTACGAAAACAAGCTACTGTTTCAGACTTATTACTACCTCTCTTTGCAGACTTTTTTTTATCTGTACTTTCCTTTATCCAAATTTCCCCACATACTATAGAGATCTTTCCACACATATATGCCAATGTAAATGCCTTTTAACTCTTTTTTGTTAAAGATAGAAAGGAATGCTCATATGTATAAATAAGTATAGAGTACAAGAATATATACTCTCCAAATGCTTAATAAAAAAATCCAAAATGAAATAAACTTCAAAAAAATTTTAAGCCCTAACCAATTTGGCTCAGTAGACAGAGCATGGGCCTGAGGACTGAAGGTTCAATTCTGGTCAAGGGCATGTACTGTGTCTGCAGGCACATCCCCAGTGGGGGGTGTGCAGAAGGCAGCTGACCAATGTTTCTCTCTCATTGATGTTTCTAACTCTCTATCCCTCTCTCTTTCTCTCTGTAAAAAAAATCAATAAATTATATGTTAAAAAAATTTTTTTAAATCCTCACTGAGGATACATTTTTATTTTTTAATTATTATTATTTTCTAATTCTCACTTGAGGATATTTTCCCATTGATTTTTTTAGAGCAAGTGGAAGGAAAAGGGGGAGAAAGAGACACATCAATTGGTTGCCTCCTGAGTGGTCCCCGACTGGGAGCCAGGATCAAGTCTGCAACCAAGGTATGTGCCTTTGACCGGAATCAAACTTGAAGCTCTTCAATCCAAGGTCCAACACTCTATCCACTGAGCCATACTGGCCAGGGCAAACTCTAATTTTTAAGGAAAGCAATCACAAAATGCACATTTGAAAATAAAGTATATTAAAACTTATTCATAAAAACTTACCTGACATTTTGAGGAATTCAAATTTACCCTGAAAAATAAAACATTTCATATTTTAAAAACATAGTTACGATTACTACTTAGTAATACATGTAACAAGTTCAGTGATTCTTTTAGCCTCCAGTTACCTTTCACTCATACCTTCATTAGTTCAACAAATGTTTACTGAGCATCTATTATGTACCAGGTACTATTACAGATGTTGAAAATATAGCAGTAAACTAGATAGACACACTGCTAGACATTATATTCTAGTGGAATGAGATTTAAATACATGTCAACAAATATTTAAGATTAAATTTAGATAGTTCAGTTATGAACTAAAAAGTTTAAGAAAAACATGAGAGTCAGGGTAACCCTCTCTCAGAAGATGACCTTTGACCTATTTGGAGACACTACACCAAAAATACGGGAAGAGAGATCCAGAAAGACAGAAAAGTAAGGACAAAGACCCTGATGTGCCACTGGGCTTAGAATACTCGAGAGAAAGAAGTCATGTTTAGCTGGGACATAGTGAATTAAAAAAAACACAAAAAACAAGACAACAAATGAAGACCAAAAGACCATAGCAAAATGTTTGGAATTTGTTTAATTGCAGTGGAATGATCAGATCTTATCCATATTTTACCTTTATTTTATTTTTTCCATCACATTTTATCACCCTCATACTCTCTTCCACCTCCACTCATCCTTCTACACCCCCACAAACACCACACTGTTGTCCATGAGTTATCTTTCATTTTGCTCAATCCCTCTAATCCCCAGCATACCTCCCCCTGACCAGAGTGGTCTGCCTATTCTCTATCTATTAGTCTGTCTCTGTTTTGCTTGATAGTTCAGTTTGCTCATTATATTCCACATGGGTGAAATCATATGGCACTTGTCTTTCTCTGACTGGCTTATTTCACTTAGCATAATGTTCTCCAGGTCCATTCATGTAGTCCCAAAAGGTAAATTTTTCTTTTTTACCACAGAGTAGTATTCCATTGTGTAAATGTACTATTGCTTTTTTATTTTTTAAATAATGGTTGTTTTTGAAACATATGTTTAATTATTTCAAAGAGGAGGGGAGGAGAGAGAGATAAACATCAATAATGAGAATCATTGATTGGCTTTCTCCTGAATGCCCCACACTGGGGATCAAGCCCACAACCTGGGCATATGCTCTGACCTGGAATTGAACCGTGGCCTCCTGGTTCATAGGTCAGTCCAGCTGGTCCCACTGGTTTTTTATCCACTCATCTACTGAGGGACACATGGGCTGCTTTCAAGTCTTGCCTATTGTAAATAACGTTGCAATAAACATAGGGGTACATATTTTCTTTTGATTTAGTGTTTCAGGTTTCTTTGGCTAAATCCCAGAAGAGTAATCACTGGGTCATAATGCAGTTCCATTTTTTATTTTTTTGTAATTAACTCCATACTGTTTTCCATAGTGGCTGTACCAACCTGCATGCACCAACCTGCATTCCCACCAGCAATGAACTAGTGTTCCCTTTTCTCCACAATCTCACCAACACTTGTTTATTGATGACAGACATTCTGACAGATGTGATGTGGTATCTCATTATGGTTTTAATTTGCATTTCTCTAACAATTAGTGAAGTTGAGCAACTTTAATATATCTATTGACCACCTGTATGTCCTCTTTGGAGAAATGTCTATTCAGGTCTTTTGTCATTTTTTAAATTGATTTGAATGTTTTTATGGTGTTGAGTTTTATAAGTTCTTTATAAATTTTGGATATTAACCCCTTATCAGTTGGATCACTGGCATATATGTTCTATTCAGTGGTTTGTCTTTACATTTTGTTGGTGGTTTCCTTTGCTATGCAAGAACTCTGATGTAGTCCAATCTGATTTTTGTTCATTTGTTTGTTTCCCTTGCCCGAGGCAATATATCAAAAAATATTGCTAGGAGAAATGCCCAAGATTTTACTTTGCTTTCTTTAAGAATTTTTATGGATTCTAGTCTAAAATTTAAGTCTTTAATCCATTTTGAGTTTATTCTTATATGTGGTGTAAGGTGGTCTAGTTTCATTTTTTGCACATATATATCCAATTTTCCAACACTATGTACTGAATATTTTCAGTCCATTGTATGTTTCTACCTCCTCTGTCAAATATTAATGGACTATAAAGGTGTGATTTTATTTCTATTCTGTTCTATTGATCTATATGTATGTTTTTATGCTAGTACCATGCTGTTTTGATTAGTATAGTTTGATATCTGGTAGGGTGATTCCTCCAGCTTCGTCCTTCTTTCTCAAGATTGCTGTTGCTATTCATGGTCTTTTGTGGTTCCATACAAATTTTTGAAACACCTGTTCTAAGTTTGTAGAAATATTCCATTGGTATTTTCATAGGAACTGAATTCAATCTGTAGATTGCTTTGGGTAGTATGTGTTACTTAATGATGTTAATTCTTCCTATCCATGAACAGGATATATGCTTCCACTTATTTCTATCTTCCTCAGTTTCTTTCTTCAGTGTCTCATAATTTTCTGAGTATAGGTCTTTTACATCCTTGGTTAAATTTATTCCCAGGTATTTTATTTTTTGAAGCAATTGTGAAAGAGATTTTTGTTTGTTTTGTTTCTTTCTGATAGTTCATTATTGGTATATAAAAATGCAATTGATTTCTGGATATTTATTTTGTATTCTGTTACTTTACTGAATTCATTTGAGTTTTAGATTTTTTTTTAGAAATGGCTTTTTTAAAATATATTGTTATTGATTTTTCACAGAGAGGAAGGGAGAGGGATAGAGAGTTACAAACTCAATGAGAGAGAAACATTGATCAGCTGCCTCCTGAACACTCCCCACTGGGGATGTGCCCGCAACCAATGTACATGCCCTTGACCAGAATCGAACCTGGGACCCCTGAGCAGGCTGATGCTCTATCCACTGATCCAAACCGGTTAGGGCAAGTTTTAGATTTTTGGTGGAATTCTTAGAGTTCTATATATACAGTATCATGTCATCAGCAAATAAAGACAGTTTTAATTCTTCTGTATCTAAAATTTCCAGTATTATTTTGAATAAGAGTGGTGAAAGTGGATACCTCTTTCTTGTGCCTGATCTTTAAGAGAAACACTTTTAATTATTGCCCATTGAGTAAGACATTGGCTGTAGGTTTGTCATATACAACCTTTATTATGTTGGGATATGTTCCCTATATTCCCTATATGCACTAAGAGTTTACAGCATAAATGGGTGCTAGATTTTATCAAATTCTTTTTCTGTATCTATTGATATGATCATGTTATTTTTATCCTTCATTTGTTTATGTAGTGTATCATGTTTATTGACTTGTATATATTGTACCAACTTTGCTTCCCCAGAAAAAAGCCCACTAGATTGGTATATGATCTCTTTAATGTACTGCTGGATCTGGTTTACTAATATTTTGTTAAGAATTTTAGTATCTATGTTTGCCAGGGAAATTGGCCTAGGGAGTCTTACTTCCTCTTGAATTACTTTGAATAGTGTGAGAAGAACAGGTGTTAGTTCTTTCATTATTTGGAAAAATTCACCTGTGAAGGCATCCAGTTCAGGACTTTTGTTTGTTGGGATTTTTTTTTTTTAACTACTGATTCAATTTAATTAGTTGTAATTGGCCTAAACAGATTTCCTATTCTTCCTGATTTAGTTTCAGAAGATTGGATGTTTCTAGAAATTTATCCATTTCTTCCAGATTGTCCAATTTGTTGGTATATAGTTTTTCATAATATTTTCTTACAATCCCTTGCATTTCTGTAGAGTCAGTTGTTACTTCTTTTTCATGTCTGGTTTTACGTATTTAGGCCAACTTTCTATTTTCTTAGATAAGTGTGGTTAAAGGTTTGTCATTCTTGTTTATCTTTTCAAAGTATTAGCTCTTGGTTTCATTGACCATTTGTACTGATTTTTTCTTCTTTCTTTTAGATGCTATTTCATTTACTTGTACTTTCATCTTAATTATTTCCTTCTTTCTTACTCTGAGCTTTGCTTGTTCTTCTCTTTCTAGTTCCTTTCAGTGTAAGTTAATTTGAAATTTTTCTTGTTTGAGGTAGGAATATAATTCCTATGATTCCTATAAATCCTATGATTTTCCCTCCTAGGACTGCTTTTGCTGTGTCCCATAAATTTGGGGTTGTTGTATTCTAATTTTCATTCATTTCAGGGTATCTTTTGATTACTTCCTTTATCTCATTGTTAACCCAGTCATTGTTTAGTAACAAGTTATTTAGCCTCCATGTCCTTGTGTGTTTTTCAGTTTTATACCATCACTAGAGGCCCGGTGCACAAAAATTTGTGCACTCAGGGGGGTCCCTCAGCC
>PVJC01028289.1:0-22662 GCA_004026665.1 Murina feae
GCGGGGTGGTGGGTGGTGTCGGGGTGGGGAGAGATCAGCGGGGTGGCGGGTGATGTGTGTGGGGTGAGTGGGGTGAGATGTGTGGGTGGCAGGTTTTGCCAGTACAGGCTGGGCTGAGGGACCCCCGGGTGCACAAATTTTTGTGCACCGGGCCCCTAGTCTGAAATAAGTAGAGTATACATAGGTGATTACTTTGGAGTGGGCACTAATCATTTGGGTGTATAGATTCTGCCATGTTGGTTTAAAATCGGTCATTAGACCATAACAGCATAGTGTTTTTTAATGCAGCCTCTGAGGTCTGACAGGATGGTTTTATTCTGGCTTCATCATTTACTATCTGTGTGACCTTAGCCAGCTTATTTCATTATCTCTGCCTAGAGCTTCTTATCTGTAAAATAGAGACAACATGAGTACCAATGTTTAGTGTTGTTCTGATAATGAAAAGAATATGTAAAGCATTTCAAAAAAGTGCTGGAACAGGAAGAAATCAAATGTTGGCTGTTACTATTTTACAATGTTGTGTCATGGACCCTGACTATTGATCAGCAATATCCAGCAAATTTATAAATGTAGCTGTGTTGTCATATTCTTCAACCTTGTCTCTTTGTTTAATTGATGGCTGTTATCTCCATTAGGCACTGCTACCTTATAAAAGTAAGGTTTGTTAAAAGATGAACAAGGAAAGAAATACATATGTACCTGTTTCCACAGGAAAAAAGTGAGCGTCCTCCTTCAAAGTCTCTGGTGTGTTGAAGTTTCTGAAGCTACTCAAATAAACAAACCCCCAAAGACGAGAAAGGCATTAGAATCCTAGATGAGATCCTGGAAGAGAAAGAAGACATCAGATGAAACGATGGAAATCACCAGCTTTTGATGGGCCTTCATCTCTCACATGGACCAACCAGAGAGAGAAAAAAAGACGGACTATTATGACCAAGAGTGCTTTGCAACCAAAAAGTGACATGCATAGGGATTATTTTTCTTTCCAAAGATTTCATATTAGCACATCTCCTAATTACTCAATGGCAGGTTTTACTTTTCAATTTCTAAGTTGCAGTGCATTCCCGGATTATAAATATATCCACATAAACATGCGCACATAGGCATACATACATCCATATATACACATGCTCATACTCTATTTTAAAACTACCATACAGTCACATTCAGTTGGCTGGATCTACTGAGTAACCCCATGAATTAATGAAGTAAATATTTGCCCCCGCTGGGAAGGTTTCCAAGACACTGAGCATCCACCTGCAGAGATCGGTGAGTCACCTCTGAGTCACTCGGCAAGCGTCAGGGAGAAGCCAGCCGGGATGCAGAGGGTACACTTGGCTGCCAGTTCTCTCCTGCCCTCCCAGAATAATGACATTAATGACACTTCCAAACAGCTCACCCAGTCACAAAGTGGGAGATTTCAAAATCCATGTGGCAGCTGATTTCCTAATAGGATGCATTAAACAGGACATTGCATGTTTTATGAGCTGGGGTTGATTAGACCATAAGACTTAAAAGATGTAGCTAAAGTGGTTGAAAAATAGGCCTTGGAGGTTCAGATCAAAGCGTTACAGGGGGGTGATTAGATAAATAAAAAGTTTAAGCCTAACTGAGCAAATAATTGCACATCCCCTGAAAAGCTCGCACAGGGATTGATCAAATGTGAGTCACCCAGGCACAGATGTCTTTCTAAGAATATTCCTTTTAATTTTTTTTAATATACATCAAAAGGGAAAAAAATCTGGGTACTGACCAGCAAATACTCCTGTTTGTATAAGAAAAGCCTCTTTAAGAAACTGACAAAAAATATATCCCTCATTGTTTAAAGAGGCCAGTTTTTCCTTTTCTCTTCCTTCTCAGTAGTAAAAGGGGGTTTTGCTTAACACAGACTAATACAGCTCACCAAAAAAAAAAAAAAAATCTAAAAGATTTTTGAATGCCTTATCTTGTCCATTATTCTATAGAAGTCAGATTCAGGTTTATGTTAAAAGCATGTACTGTTGTTACCTTTCTAAAGAAATATTTGTCAGGGGGAAATTCATCTTTGTCTAGTTAAGGAGGAAAAAAAAGTCTTTGCAAAGCCTGTTTGTGCGTTGGCATGTGCCAGACACAAGTGATCTCATTTAATCCTCGTGACAATGCTCGAAGGCAGATTTTCATATTCCTATGTATATGCGAGGAAATTGAGGCACACCTGCCAGTTAGGTAATTTGTCCCAAGTCACAAGGCTGGGAAGTGGCAGAGTGGAGTGTGAAGCCAGATCCACCGCTGGCCTCTCCCTGCCTGGAAGCGCTTCCGGCTGATGGTCGTTCCTTCTCGACCACTGAACTCTGCCTCTAAACTTCAGTCACTTCTAAGAGCTGATCTTGGCTGTTTCCTCGAGGCAGGATCTGGTATTATTTCTTATCTTGAAAGTAAGCGCCCAGAGGTAGAGATCATGGTATTCCTAAAACCACATAACACAGGCAGGTGGGTGGGTGGAAATGAACTCAGAGCTCCTAAGTTCCAGCCTGTGATCTGGTCACTAGTCCCCTGTAGCCAGATAGTCACCAGGCAAAACAGCTCAGTAGCCGGAGTTCTTGGTGAGCTCTTGTATGAGTCTCAGAATCAGCAGTTTCTTGGTAGCAGCATTCATCCCACAACAATCCCAACTGGGGAGATGATCAGAACTGGGGAGGGGCAAGAAAACTGGTAGCATCAGTGCCTGTTTGTGAATCAATACAAGCTTCAGACTGCAGCTCTACCTGTGAGCTACATTTCACAGTATTACCAACATTAGTTTGCCCCTTAATTTATACCCCACTTATCTAATCTAATAAAAGAGAAACATGCAAATTGACCGTACCTCTGCCACATCCTCAAGCTATGCCCACAAGCCACGCCCACCAGCCAATAAGGATCAGATATGCAAATTAACCAACTAAGATGGCAGAGCAAGCAGGAGGTTTGGGTTGCCTCCAGCAATGGGGAAGCCAAGCTTCCTGCCTGCCCTGCCGGCCCTAAGCTCAGCTCAAGGCTACAAAGTTTCAATTATAGAAGATAAATAAATCTCAGATACCTGCTTTCTGCTTCCATCCCATGTCCCTGGCCAGCCTGAAAATGGCCATCAGCCCCTCATCCAGGCTGGCCACACTCCCATGGGGTGAGGGTTGCCACTGGGGGGCTTGGCCAGCCTGCAAACAGCCATCAGCCCCTCACCCAGCCTGGCCAGACACCCCAGTGAGAACCCCACCCTGATCCAGGACACCCTTCAGGGAGAACCAGCCAGCTCCCACCCGTGCACCAGGCCTCTATCTTATATAATAAAAGGGTAATATGCAAATTGACTCTAACAGCAGTCATTTCAGCAACTGGAATTACTGGTTACTATTACACACACTGACCACCAGGGGTAGATGCTCAATGCAGCAGCTGCCCCCTGGTGGTCAGTGCGCTCCCACAGAGGGAGTCCTGCTCAGCCACAAGCCAGGCTGACAGCTTCCAGTACAGCAGTGAAGGCAGGAGCCTCTCCCGCCTCATCAGCAGCAGTGCTAAGGATGTCCGACTATAGCTTAGGCCTGCTCCCTGCTGGCAAGTGGACATCCCCTGAGGACTCCCAGGCTGCCAGGGGGATGTCTGACTGCCCGCTTGGGCTCAATCCTCCGGGGAGCAGGCCTAAACCAGCAGGTAGACATCCCCCAAGGGGTCCCAGACTGTGAAATGGCACAGGCCAGGCTGAGAGACCCCTCCCCCCACCAAAAATTTGTGCACCGGGCCTCTAGTAACTAGTATTCTTCTTGACTTTCATTTCCTCAAATATTTCTACAATAAAGTATTGCTTTATGCTTCAGTTCTCCCTCAGACAGCAAGGGGCAGGGGAACAGGTTAGCACAGAGCAGGTTAGAAAACTCCATTTCCTTAGGGAGTCAGACTAGTTTGGTCAAAACCAGGCTTTATAACTTGGAGAAAGTTGTTATAACTTTCTATGCCTCAATTTCCTCATTGATAAATAGTATCAGTTCATAGGGACTGTCTTAATCGGCTCAAGCTGCCATAACAAAATACCATAGATGGGGTGGCTGAAACAACAGAAATTGATTTCTCATCATTTTGGAGCCTGGCAAGTACAAGATCAAGGTTCTGGCCACTTAGGTTCCTGGTGAGAAGTCCTCTTCCTGATGGAGAGAGAGCAAGAGCACACGAAGGGCACTAATCCCATCATGAGGACCCCACCCTCAGGACTTCATCCAAACCTAATTACCTGCCAAGGGCCCCACTTCCTAATACTATTACAGTGGGAATGACATATGAATGGGGTGGTGGTGTTGGGACACAAACATTCAGTCCATAATATGCACTATGTGTAAAGCAATTGACAAGCACTTCATAAATGTTACCCATCACTATGGTTGCTCTGGTACTAAAATTAAGAGAACAGATAATATTATATTAAAAGGGACCTGTATACCCATTTTGATGAATGTAGAGAAACAAGCCTGTATTGTGGTCCTGCACATGCACAAAGGGCACAATTAAGAATAATGCAAGACTGCTTCCCCCAAGAAGCTCCTTGTCTCCTTTCAAAGAAACTTCTCCAGAAGACCTCCTGTCTGCCTTAAGCCCCACCCTCTGTTTTGCAGTGGAGGTGACCAGCCCTGGGAAACATCCATGACAGGCCTGGAGCACAGTCTGTTGCACAACCGTGAATGCCTTGGGATGGGAAATTAGACAGATGTTCAAATCCCAGCTGTTGCTAATTGGAGCGACTTTGGGCAAGTCATTTAGCCTAGTTCAGTTCAACATTCTCCTCTGTGAAAAAGGAAAAACATTCATTTATTTATTAGCTTTCACTGTAAGATATTAATGTGTTTATTATTATTAATTATTGCACTAAAGATATGGTGCTCACCTTGCACCTCTGAGTGCTGCTCAAGAAAGAGACAAGGAGACAGCTGTGCAGAGCATCGAGGCTGCAGTCCTTGGGTGAATGAGGTACCGTTATTGATGTCATCACAACAATATGCCAGAGAATGTAAGAACAGCCCCAGTTTGTAATTATTATGAGAACTACATGGATTTATATGCAAAATCAACCAGTGGCATTTTCACATACAAGTACCTGATCCATGTTCTCAAAACAAACAAAACAAGACCAAGCACAGTCGCCCATGTGGAGTGAGTGTGAGGAGAAAGGCTGTGTGCTATCAACACATCTATCTTCAACCACAGGCCAGAGCTGTCACACACTTAGAATGTAGCTGCAACAATTCAAAACAAACAAACAAACACACTTACAAAGAGAGTGGCTGGTGCCAGAACCTCTGTCATCATCCTCGGGAATCCCCGGGTTGCGTGTTGTGTGTCCTCCAAGTTTCAATGTTAAAATGTCACATGCTCTGGCAGCAACGATGAAGCAGTTAATAACCCCAGAAGGTTTTCCACTTAGTGCCACTTAAGTTCCCACTGACTAGTTTAGAAATTACCCACATGTTCAAAGCCAAACCAAAACCCCACAAGTCTCAAAAAGGCCTAACTGCTTCTCCCCTAGAGCAGTTTTCCACATTTGCTTTGTTTTGTGGAAACGCAGACTCACGGCAAAGTTTTAAAGAATGATAGATCCTCATTTTCCCCCTAGATCTACATTTGAATGTCAATAAATACTAATGGAGAGAGTGAACCAATATAATACGGTGTTTTTCAAAGCCAAAGTTCCCTTCTCAGAATTAACTGAGGTTCTTGTTAAAAATTCAGATTCCAGGGCAGTTTTCTTGACTCTCTGTGCAAAGGGCTCTGAAATCCACAAGCTTTAACAGGCTGCCCAGAGGACTCTAACAAACATGGATATTGGAGAATAAATGATAAATGGGAATAAAATTATCTGGTTTTTAAAAATATATATTTTATTGATTTTTCACAGAGAGGAAGGAAGAGAGATAGAGAGCCAGAAACATTGATGAGAGAGAAACATCAATCAGCTGTCTCCTGCACACCCCCCACTGGGGATGTACCCCCAACCAAGGTACATGCCCTTGACCAAAATCAACCCTGGGACCCTTCAGTCTGCAGGCCAATGCTCTATCCACTGAGCCAAACCGGTCAGGGCTAAATTCTCTGCGTTTATTTTGCCTTCGGGCAACACCTGCCACATTTAAAAATATACAAAGCAGTGAAAAAAACCCGGCTGATTTTAAAAGGCCAAATGAAAAAATGGAGCACCTAAAGGCATTTCTAACCTGAGGAGCAGCAAACCCTGATATTGAAACACAGCAAATGATCTTTTTACCAAGTTCAGTGCTAGGACTTTTGCCAAGTATTAGGAAGTGCTTAATAACTTAAAAAGAAGCAAGTGTGTGTGTATTAGAAACCAAATATTCCATAACCAGGACAGCAGGGTTACAGCATTACTAATGACCTCTCTTTGATTCATAAAAAGTGTCAAAAATTAATAATGGTCAGTACTGAGAAAGACCCATTACACGTCAACCAGAATCGTGTACCAACTCTGCAGGACCCTGCCCAACCCCAAGATGTACAAAGAGAGACATACACAGTCTTGCCCTCCTGCTCACTGTGCAGGCCCTCCGAGCCCTTTGGCTTAACCCCTGAAAAATGTGCCTGTGCACAAACACTTGATTTTGAGGAAGGCTTCCAGGACTGCTGAGACCTCCCTTAAGAAACCCTAATCAAGGGTAGACACAGAGTATGACTTGAGCAGGTTCTAAATCCTGGTTGGTTGTGATGTTCCCTTCGCACATGTAATTCAAACTACAATTTACGTTGTTTTAAAGACAGTGTTCTAAATTAAAATCTCTTCGTTCCAGAACTTCTAATTGCTGTTTCTGTTTTGTAGTTGTTTGTTTTTGGCATTAGTATTTTCAGTAGTTTGTTTTGTTTAATGCCCCTGCTTTGCCAGAGCCCTAAGTGGCTACTTAATTTGCCTGTGGGTATTCCAGCGTTACTTTGGAGTAAGGCACAGCTCCCCAAACACATATACTACAACACAGGATGCCCTGAGCTCTGCAATGATGTGAGTACAGAGCAGACTGCACGGCCAAGAAAGTTTTGTCCCAACGTAGTCATCCAAACATATGTGTTGAGCTCAAGTAGAATGTTCCATTAGTGATGCTAAGGAGAGGAGTGACTCTCCTTTCAAAGTCAGAGTCCTCCAGAGTGCCTTCCACCATCTCTCCAACTAACCCATTAGGAAGGCCATAGGAAGGGTAGTGTGGAGAGCAGAAGGGGAAGGCACTGAGGTAGCATTGGATGCTCTGACATTTTCCAACAGAAGATGCCATTGAACAGCTCCTAATGGTGAGGATTAGGGACAAGGTAATTTGAGAGCCAATATGAGGCTGAGGGCAAGCAGAGGAAAGGGAGAACTAAGGCTGTGGCAGGAAGACTAATCAAGTGAGAGAAAAGCCTGATGCACAATAAAGGAACAGAAAGGGAAATGGGTAAGGGAAAGGCAGAGAAAGAGGTCAAGCCAGGACTGTGCTGTATAATTTACCCTACTGTTGATCACAGAACAAAGAGACTCCCTGGGTTTCTGATCAAGAAATATCTCTACACCCATTACTCAGGATACGGACCTCATAAGGCATTTGTTTTTAACTCTCACACACACATTGACCCATGTCTTCTCAGTCAGCACCTGCTTTCACCCAAACGTCCAGGGGAGAGTTGACTGTTAATTTATTGATGCTCTGCCTCTTTCCAAAATGGATTTAAGATAATGGAACATAAGCAGTAAGTCAAATTTCAATGTTAAAAATTCATCACTATAAGAATTTTCCATATCTTTAGCCAGACAATACTTGATCATGAGGATGTTATGCTAGTGCTGCTAACACTGTGTGTATACTGGTGTTGCATTCTGCTTATGTAATAAAGAAAAAAGATCTCTTGCCCTCCACTGTGTACCTGTTCCTTTTAAATATTTCAGGACAGGATGTCAGGAGCCATATTTTGAGATGGAGAGTCAGTTCATGGGTGTAAAGATTATGATGTTAATCACTACCATTTCAAAGGTGCCTGGCATTTCACCGATAACCACATTGCACCCTGCCAATAACTTTTAAGGAATTCATGACTATTCCTCATGATACAGGTGACAAAACTGAGGACCAAAAGGGATTTGCTAACTTGTCTGAGGTCACATGGCTAATGGTGATAGGTTTCAAACACAGTTGTGACTGATGTCAAAGCCCTCTTGTTTTCCTTTGGCCTGACCTGCCTTCCTGAAGTGGGGAGGAAGTGGGAAAAGGGGCAAAACCCTGGAGGTCACTCAGCCATCTGGGGGAGAAAATTCAGGACCAGTGGCCCTAAGTCAAGACATGGCTTCTTGGCACATGGTATTTGTACTCACTTCCCAAGCACACCTTTGCCATTCATCTGTTCTCAGGGTTTGATTCATAGTTTCCACCCAAATGAGTGGTGTTTGTTTTAGTATCACGTATGTGATGTAAACATCACCTTTCCCCACGGAAATCTTTTTGCTATTTGACGCTGTGGGTTTGAGCTTGGATTTGAACATGACTTGCCCGGCTGATCATCGCATGAGCAACTTAAGTGACCGTGTAAGAGAAGACGTAAATACACTGTTTTCAAACACCATTGCAGAAATAAGGTGTAATTAAGACCCTCGGCTACAATTTTTATGTTTTATACAGCAATTTAAAAATATTAGGGGGTAGAGGAAAAGGCTGAGTGTAATTCAGAAGGAAATGGGGATTTAATAGGATCCAATCAGGAATTAATTAGCTAAATATGTGCCAGAGTGTCTTAAAATATCCCTCCGCCTATCTGTGCTTCTCTGAATTGTATTTAGAGAGATTCTGAGGCCAGGGTGCAAGTCAGAGATGCCATCACGATTCTGAGACAGGTACTCACACCTGCGTTGGCCAATGAGCTTTTTGTGGGAAATGTTTCCCTGTGTCCAAATGACTTGATCTGGCCTTGAATTCCATCAGCCCAGGTCTGAGTTCTTTTATAAGTCAGAGAGGGAGCATTGGCTTTCAAACTAAATGAAAGAGGGGTTCCCCTCCCCCCATGAAGCCTGATATGATTTCACATTATCTGTTTAAAGTCCTCTTTATGTCAATAAAAATAGTGGTGTTTCCAACAAAAGATTTATTTTTGTTCCTAACCATAACCAACATCAACTCAAAGTCCACTGCCTATGGCTGTGGGGTTGAATCAAAAGTGCTCTCTTCAAAAACAGATCACTGAAGCCTGTAATGCATATAGGTTGACGGTGCCATAAATTTGGAGATGAGCAGGGCAGCATAAACAGTTTTGATGAGAAAGAACTAAGACTGATGGAGAAATATTGACTGCAATTTTCTTGGACCACTTTCCATTTATTTGTGGAAGAATCTTAATACAAGATGCAATGTATGTATCCTATAGAAAATTTAGAAAATATAGATGAAGAAAAACATGAAAATCACATATTATCCTTGTATACCAAAAATAACCACAGTTAAAATTTTGCTATATAAACATCCAGTCTTTTTAAGAAAATGCACAGTATATGTTTTATATAAAAATAGAGCATGTTATAGGTGATATTTTTAATCTAGGGTTGTTTTTTATTTAGAAAAATATGTGGATCTTTCTATACCATTAAACCCTCTTTCCCAACATCATTTTTCTGTCTTTATAATATTCCATTGAGTATAATTACCTATTTTCAAGTAAATAGCTTTTAAAAACCTAACATTGAAGTACCATGCTCACTGTATAACAAATAAATCAGACACACACGAAGAAGAAATTTTAAAAATCTGTAGTCAGTCTGGAAATACAAGGTGGAATTTCTGCCTCAGAGATTTATGTACTTTTAAAGTTTCATTTTGTGTTGATAAATTATGCACAAAAGGTTATATCAACTTACACACTAATAAGAATATAAGAGTATTTATTCTTTTTATAACCTCAAAGAGGTATCTTTGACTATTATATTTTTAAATCTTTATTAATTAACTAGAGGCCCGGTGCATGAAATTCATGCATGGAGTGGGGGAGTTCCCTCAGCCCAGCCTGCACCCACTCCAATTGGGGACCCCTCAGGAGATGTCTGATCACTGGCAGGGATCAGGCCTAAACCAGCGGTCGGACACTCCTTTCACAATCTGGGACTGCTGGCTCCTAACCATTCACCTGCCTGCCTGCCTGATTGCCCCTAACTACTCTGCCTGCCTGCCTGATTGCCCTTAACCTCACTGCCTGCCTGCCTGATCACCCCTAACTGCCTGCTGGCCTGTTCTTGCCCCTAACTGCTCTCCCCTGCCAGCCTGATTGCCCCTAACTGCCTCATCACCCCTAACTGCCCTCCCCTGCTGGCCTGATCTCACTCCCAACTGCCCTCCCCTGCTGGCCAATTTGGTTCTGATTGGTCAGTTTCTATGCCAATCAGCATCAAAAGCTCTGCCTCCTAGGCAGCCATTGTCTCTTTACATTCACCCATATTTGGTTCTGGTTGGACATTTTCTATACCAGTCAGCATCTCTATGCCTATCAATGAGATCTGATCAGAAAGGTGGGGCTGATCAGCAGCCCCTGTGGAGGCCTGGAGAGAAATGGAGGCCTGGCTGTTGGCCAGGCCAGGAGAGAAAGAGAGGCTAGTTCTGACAAATGGCTGCCACAGAGGCTACATATCAGACCCTGCCTCTCTCTCTGCAGGCCTCTTTTCAGACCTGATTCACAGCCCCCTAGGCAGTCAGTGCTGGGTCAGGGCTCCCAAAGTGGCCCCAGTCAGTGCTGTGTCACCAAGGCAACCCAGTACTGACTTCCGGTCTGGTCAAGCCTTCTGTGGTTAGGACCCTGGCTCTTTATTATATAGATTAGGCAGAAAAAGAGGGTCATGATTTTATTTTTTACATCTTTGGTTCTCAGTAAGGTTGGTTATTTTTATATAATTAGCATTTTTATATAAATAGTTTATCATTGTTGCCTGTTTTCCAATGGGCTCATAAAATCCCCTTCTTAGTAAGGCTGCCAATCATTTTTCTGCCAACTACATTAAATATTTTCCTTAGTTTGTTCTATGCTTTTGAATAGCTATTTGTTTTTAACTTTTATTTTATTTAAAGAGGAAGTTCTTTTAAAAAATATATATTTTTATTGATTAGGAGAAGGGAGAGAGAGATAGAAACATCAGTGATGAGAGAGAATCATTTATTGGTTGCCTCCTGCATGCGCCATACTGGGGATTGAGCCCACATTCTGGGCATATGCCCTGACCAGGAATCAAACCATGACCTCCTGATTCATAGGTGGATGCTCAACCAGTGAGCCATTCCAACCAGGCAATTTTTTATTTTTTTTAAATAACTAGAATTATAATAGAAGAGTTGCAATAATACAGAGAATTCCTATAATTTTTTAAATATATTTTATTATTTATTTATTTATTTATTTGAGTGTTACATAATACTTTTTATTACATAATTTTGCTTAAATATTATATAATTTTGTTTTATTACAAAGAGTATCACATGTCTCCTTTTTTCCCCCCTTGACCTTCCCCCAGCTTCCCCTACCCCCCAGTGTCTTGTGTCCATTGATTATGCTTATATGCATGCATACAAGTCCTTCAGTTGATCTCTTAACCACCCCCCGAACCCTCCCCAGTCTTCCTGCTGTAGTTTGACAGCCTGTTCAATGCTTCCCTGCTTCTGTATCTATTTTTGTTCATTAGTTTATAATGTTCTTTATTATCCTAACTAATAAAAGTGTAATATTAAAATTAACCATTTCTTCAGGACGCCTAAGCCACACCCACCAGCCAATCAGAGCTACTGTATGCAAATTAACCCAGCCAACATGGAGGCCGGCACTTAGGGACCTGAGTAAACCGGCAGCGTCCGTTGCAGCAGGAGTGAAACTGTTTGCGGGCTGCCTGGGCGTCTCTCTTCTCCAGGGAACAACATATTTGCAACAAATGTCTCAATCCTAGAAGACTCAGGAGCAAATAGCAGGCCGGCCCTGACTTCTAATTAAACATTGTTTCATTATAGAAGCCAGAGCTGAAGCAGAGAGGAGGTTTTGTTACTAGGCCCCCGCTTAAAGGAACAGTGTATCAATTATAGAAAATAAATAAACCCCAGAAACCTGCTTCCAGCCAGCCTTGCTGGGACATTGGGTCAATGGGAGCTGTGAGCAGCCTGAAATTCTGAAAACAGCCAAGCCTCTCACACATGCTGGCCACACCCCAATGGGGTGAGGGACGTTACTGGGGGGCTTGGCCAGCCTGCAAACAGCCATCAGCCCCTCACCCAGGCTGGCCAGATACCCCAGTAGGGACCCAAAACCTGAAGGGACTGTGGGCTGCCTGAAAGCATCCCTCAGCCCATCACTCAGGTTGGCCACACCCCAATGGGGTAAGGATCCACACTGGGGGGCTTGGCCATTTTGCAAACAGCCATCAGCCCCTCACCCAGGCTGGCTAGGTACCCCAGTAGGGACCCAAAACCTGAAGGGACTGTGGGCAGCCTGAAAACGGCCCTTAGCCCATCATCCAGGCTGGCCACACCCCAATGGGATGAGGATCCACACTGGGGGTCTTGGCCAACCTGCAAACAGCCATTAGCCCCTAACCCAGGCTGACCAGGCACACCAGCAGGTGGACATCCCCAGAGGGGTCCCAGACTGCGAGAGGGCACAGGTCGGGCTGATGGACCTCCTAAGTGCACAAATTTTCGTGCACTGGGCCTCTAGTCCATAAATAAGTGAGATCATGTGGTATTTTTCTTTCATTGACTGGCTTATTTCGCTTAGCATAATGCTCTCCAGTATTTTATTGAAGTTTTACAGAGAGGAAGGGAGAGGGATAGAGAGTTAGAAACATTGATGAGAGAGAAACATCAATCAGCTGCCTCCTGCACTCCCCCCACTGGGGATGTGCCCACAACCAAGGTACATGCCCTTGACCAGAATCGAACCTGGGACCCTTCAGTCCACAGGCTGATGCTCTATCCACTGAGCCAAACCAATCAGAGCCAGAGAATTCCTATATATGTTTCATTCAGCTTTTCTTATTAACTTGCATAAACATACTACAATTGACAAAGTGACACAATTAACATTGGTATAACACTATTAACTAAACTACAGACTATTCAGACTTCCTTCGTTTTTCTGTTTCATGATCTAATCTATAATCCCGCGTTGCATTTAGCTGTCATGTGTCCTTAGTCTCCTCCAATCTGTGACAGTCTCAGTCTTTCCATGATTTTGACATTTTTGAAGAGTACTGGTCAGCTGTTTTGTAGAATGTTGCTAAGTTTGGGTCTCTCTAAAGTTATCATTTTCCCCCTTCCATATTCAATTTTTAAAAAGAAGTTACTAAGCCCAGCCCACAATTCCAGGGAAGCTAGGCTAATCTCAACCTTTTATAGGGAGGAATATCAGAGAACTTGGGGACATAAGTTTAAACTATCAAATTAGTAAATATGTTGAGGTAGAGATAGTTTAAGCTATGCAAATATCTTATTTTTCATTAAAGTTTCACCCACTAAGTTTAGCTCACCAGATTTTGTTTGGAACAATTTTTACTATGATGTTCTGAAAGTGATTTTTATTGCCCTCATTGTTTCCCAATTTATTATTTGGTATCCTTCTGTAAGGAACATTTGTTCCTTAACCATTAGGCTTCCATGGTTAAACAATGTCACGAAGGCCCTAATTTCTTTATCTCTGATCTGCTTTCTGTGCTGTTGGTTTTACTGCAATGACAAGAAGATTGTCAATTGTTCTCAGGGTTTATTAGTTTCCTCGTGCTGCTATAACAATTACTATAACACCAGTGGCTTAAAAAATGTAAATTTATCTTTTTGAAGGTCAGAAGTTTGAACTAGGTGATGTTGAGCTAAAATCAAGTTGTTAGCATTTTTTTATGGAGGCTCTGGGGGAGGATCTGTCTACTTGCTTTTTCTAGCTTCTAGAGGCCACCCACATCCCTTAGCTCATTGCCTCCTTCTTCATCTTCAAAGTCAGCAATATTAGGTCAAGACCTTCTCATCCTGTAACCTATCTGGTTCTCTCTCTTCTAAACTCCTCTTTCACTTATAAGGGGTCCATGTGGATAATCTAGGATAATCTCTTTATCTCAAGATTAGCTGAATAGCAACCCTAATGACATCTGCAACCTTAAATCACCTTTGCCATGTAATGTAACATATATACAGTTTGGGGGAGTGGGATGTAGACATCTTTGAGGACCATTATCCGTCTACTACCCAGGCCCATAGGTTTAGTCATCTACAAGGGGAGAGAGAAAAAAAGAGAGAGAGCCATTCTATCAGCCTCAACAGGTGCAACACAACAGAATTGACTTTGACATGGGTCCCAGATATACAGCATTGGGCCCTCTTTATTTGGGGGACTAATTAAGTATAGTCTTCAAATGACTAATGAAACATTATTGAAAGTGAATGATCAGGCATCCTCAATAACTCAGGGCTTTCAGGTATTATACTGGGCTCTTCAGGTACAAGTAACCCTGAGCCAAAATTTAAGTTGCTACAATATCATCTCTCCTTATATTTAAGGCCTACAAACTTCAATTAATTTAGGAAACAAACAAAAAAAATAGACATTCCAAACTGACCATCAAAGACATATTTTGAGAGGAGACTTTACCAATTCACACACCCACTCTGGACTGACTATAAGCCATTCCAAATATCTCTTGAACCTAAAGGCAAGGCTTCAGATACTGGTTTCCTCTCATGTTAGTTGTTTTGACCTTATTAGGAGTTATAAATGCTTACTGTCTTTGGACGAGGGATTCCTCCTTCAGTGCTAGGTTTAGTGAGCAATGAAGTAACAATGGATATGTTTATCTGTTTGTTTTTAACTGTGAATTTATATTCTCTTAAGTCCATCTTTTTTCTGTAAATACCATCTTATTAGGGGTTTTTCCTTCACTCTGCTCCATGCTGAACTAAAAGAAATGTTCTATTATTAAATAATACACACACACAAAACAAAATAAAACAAAACAAAAACTGGCTTTACCTTCTCTATTTCCCGGAGCCACCTTCAGTGGCACAACCCTTTTAGTTTTTGGAAATAACAGGTCTTTAGAGTCATCTAGACCTGATTTCAAAACCCATTTCTGCTTTTAACAGCTATGTGCTTTATGAAAAAATAGAAACAGTTGGAGCTCTGTGTTTTCACATATTCATCAGTTAGAGTAGTCATTGTCCTTGCTGTAAGGGTTAGTTACCACCAACAGCCTGTCATCATTCTTATCTCATTCATTCATTGAGCACTAAATATGTACTAGGCAGACACTCAATATGAAGAACACAGAGGTGAACATAACCAACATGCTACTTGCCCTCATGTTACCTCCACTCCAGAAAGAAAAACATGTTAAGAGCTGAGGACAGTGCAGGGATTATGGTGCAAGGGTGAGTAAAGGTAGATAGGCAAGGGTTCAGGATGGAAATCAAAGATCTTTATAACTTTACTAGAGGCCCATTGCACGGATTCATGGACAGGTGGGTCCCTCAGCCTGGCCTGCGGAGATCAGGTCTAAACCAGCTCTCCTATATCCCCTGAGGAGTCCTGGATTGTGAGAGGGTGCAGGCCAGGCTGAGGGACCCACCAGTGCACGAACGCCTGCACCTGGCCTCTGACATCCCCAATGTGTCCATGGTGCGGGCGAAGCAGATTCAGGGCTGACAGTGCCCCAGCAGCAGCCTAACCCATAGCCAGTTCCTCGAGGAATCGGGCTCCCTCCTCTACTGATCAGAGCATCTGGCCCCTGGTGGTCATTGCACATCATAGCTACCAGTCAAATGGTCAAACAGTCGGACGGTTGCTTAGGCTTTTATATATATAGGTTAGAATTTTGTTGCATTATAAGTGCAAATGTCTGCTCTGCTGGATGATACAAGCTCTGTGAGAGCAAGGACCGAGTCCTTTCCAGCTGTACAAACTTCTCAGCCATACAAAGCAAGTGCTTAAAATTCTGTTAACCTCAAGTCTTCATGGTGAACATGAAATAGACTCAGTTGGCCATTGCAGGACTAGACCATGGGGTCCTCAGAGCAGCATTGCTTCCCTGTTAAGCTTGGTAACCTTAGCATCTTAGTATCAGGTGCAGAGTACACATGCAAAGCATTATTGTTAAATAAATGAATGAACAAACCTGGACTCTAAAAGTCCACCACTAAAATTCTCCTTTAAAGCAAAGAGAAGAAACATACTTTTTGAATATTTGTGCTAACAAAACACCTAAAACCCATCAGGAGTAAACATAATCCTATCCTAGTATGTCTTAAATATGCCCTGAATGAATAAGGTGTGAGTTTTATAATCTCATTTGCTCTATCTAAGTAAAAGCTTTTTATTTGGCTTCAAAGTCTTCAACTTCACAGCAAAATTTCATTATGTCCCAGCTGAGTTCTGTTTAATGGAATTAAATTTCACCCTTTCTAATTATCTTCTGGAACAGACAATCTTTACAGAATAATTAGTAATAGAAGAACATAATGGATCATTGTCTTTATTACTGCAAAGAAATCCTAGATGCGCCTCTAAATCTTAAAAAAAGATATCATCATGAAATATAAAATGTATTGAATCCTTCCTCTTAAATTATGTAACATTTAAACTTTGTCAACACAGCTTAAAGATGATGGGAGATAATTATTTTCCTGCTTCACCTTAAATTATTTTATGAAACTACCTTAATGATCCCACTCAAATTAATTATGCTTTACATTTCATTTTCAAGATTTTTATTGGTAGAGCATTCTATTATCAAACACAATTAAAATGCACATTTTTCTCACTCATCTCAATATCTATTTTGTTCCCCTGGACATTTTCTTCTAGATCCTAACCTAAGTTCATTAAATTGTATATACAGAATATAGGAGAGAACCAAAAATATAGGCATTCCAATTTTTAAAAAATGAATGAAGTCTAATTGAAAATTATTTCACTTACACATCTAAGAAAGCTTAGTGCTATGGGGAAATTTTTACAAAACACAGCTCAAATTAAAAAAAAAGAAAAAAGGCCAAACATGGGTAGTTTTTTTTAAAAAAGCACCAATAGACAAAAATATTGTGGGTTTTTTTTCCCCTCTCTAAATATTCAAGCAATTAAAACTTACCTTTAAAAATGGAACATGGAAAATGTAATGGAAAAAAAATGAGTAAGGTCCTTCTTGGACTTCTAGTCTTTATAGTTTAATTTGTTGAGAATTTAAAATTATAGTAATTGCCCTTAAATAACTGACATTATTTGACACTACAACAACAGAGAAGTGGAAATGACTGACAAACACACAAAAGACTTTTGTTATCTTTGTTTGTCTGCTTGAATAAATCTCAACAAGTATTTCAAAGATTTAAATTTATAGCATATTTAATCTCCATTAGATGGCCAATTCTGCTGGCTTTAATCTAAGTTTCACTGACACTCAACATTTTTGGTATCAACTTTTCTTAAAACATATCTAGTTTGTCTCAACAGCTATCTTTAAACTAGATTATTACCTCTAAATTAAACATTTTGATAAAATATGTGGAATTAAACAGAATTAACTTGAGCTAAGTAGACCCTCTTTTTTTTTCTTCCCTTTACTGAGGGAGAAAGGAAGGGAACTGAAATTATAACTGAAAAAAATGTAACATTACATAAGTTGGTTAATATTTGGTTTAATGATTTATTTCTTAGCAAATCAAGTTTATGTAGGCAATTGATACTTTAAACCATTTATTGTGACTTTGAAGTCAAAGGTCACAAAAAGAAAAGTAGGTCTGTCATGCAAAAAACTCCTGCAAAAAAAACTTAGAATCCAAATGACATGGATAAAAAAATAGGGGTTTATCATTTTTATTTAAGTATTTAGTTCTTATAGTGTTCCACTTCCAAAATAAAACATTATCTATGAAAGAGCATAAAGTAAGAATTTCTTCTTGAAGGTCCTATTTTATTTTTTAATGAAAATAAACACTTGCAATAATCCCTTAACTGGCATCACACTTTACATTTTGCAAACTGTTTTTTTCCCTATGTTCACTTGACATTTACCTGGCTTATAAAAATTCACCTCTCTTTTGTGTTTTGATTTTGATATCGAGTTCCATCCATACCAAAACAAGAGTCACAATTCATTCTGTGTGTATTTTAATATAATGACTTTCTGATTGGTAGTAAAATAAGGAAATGCTATGTACCATATATAAAAAGGGTCTGCCAGGGTATGAGCATGAGTGAAATAGGGAATGTATTGGGTTTCTAAGAGGTCAGAGAGGTTAGGTTAAGAGGATGAATGGGCACCGACAGCTTAAAGATCAGTAGTGCATGGTTCACTTCAGAAGGAAGCTTGTCTGCTTTTCTTCTCAGATGTGCTCCTCTTTGTCCTTGCTTACATTATCTTAATGGATTAACAGGTGCTGGCTTGTTTATTTATCAGAAAACAAATTTGTTGTTCATACCGCTTGAGACTAAGTATGCAACATTATGAAGACTCAATTTTCCTTTTTCAGTCCTCCTCTAGAATCTTCACAAAGTTGAGGAAAGCCACTCTGCTTATTCTGGCTTTAAGGATTTCCCGCCCCGCTGGGGCTGTTCGGTCCATACCAGCTATTTATACTAATTGCCTAATTAACTAGTAGACACGTAGATTCATTCTTCTGAACAAGTAAGGAAATTTCCTTCTCTCATCCTCACCTGGTGCAGGTGGAAAGTTCCCCTACCTTTAGCTCTGACAGTGTCATTGCAATCGTAGTCCTGTCCTTCCTCTCTTGCCAAATAATGAAGCCTGGGATCATCTTTTTCTTGATGGCTGATGAGGATTTCACCCAATATCGCAGGAAACCAGTCTCTTCAAATCTGAAGTATCCCAGCAATTTCTAAATGTGAAATCACTGATATTCTTAGTGTCAATTTAAGCCATTGCAGCCCCAACCTTTGAGCCAAGAATATTTAAAATTGAGATGTTGAGATAAAATTCGAGATTGATCTCTTCTCAAAGACCAGTAAACTTTACCAGAATCCATAGTTATGCTCATATTTGAGCCGCCATTGAAAGAGAGGTAATTGGCCCTACCTGGTTTGGCTCAGTGGATAGAACATCCTCGGCCTGTGGACTGAAGGGTCCTGGTTTTGATTATAGTCAAGGGCGCATGCCCAGGTTGCAGGCTTGATCCCTAGGAGAGGACATGCAGGAGACAGCCAATCAATGATCCTCTCTCATTGTTGATGTTTCTATCTCTTTCTCCGTCTCCCTTCCTCTCTGAAATCAATAAAAATATATTTTAAAAAAGAAAGAGATGCACTTGGCACAAAATAGAAATTGTTTTTTAGCCACTTGAGGTTAAAATACTAATGGACCTGTCAGCTCCCAATATCCAGTTATTTAATCTCAGTGATACAACAATGACAAACTGAATGTCTGAGGTCTTCACTTGGCTTTCAGAAAGGGGACAATGATCCTGGGTGATAGGCCTTCCTAGGGATGTAGCAGCTTCTAAACTGATAAGATCAGTAAATGTCTCAAAGCCTATAGGGGGATTGATGTTTCTCAGAGTTGTTTAGGAAAACAAGGGAAGCAGAAATTCCTACTCTTTGGGGTAGAAGGAAAGAGTAGGGAGAATTAAAAACACATACACACACACACCTCAAAACCTGCATCAATGGATTATTCTCTTGTTGATTCTATTCTGACAGGAAAAGAGAATGTGTTCTTATATTGTTTTTCTCTTTAAAGATTTGAGGTAAATCTTTATTGAAAATGGAGCTTAACAAAAGGGGGCCATATTGGTCATGCAAGTGGCAAACACAGAAACATTACCTGAGGAATAATAAATTGATCAATTTTATATCGAACTAACTTAGCACTTAATTTTGGACTCTCTGTGGGTAATCATTTGGCTATAATTATAGCACATAATTCTTAATTTTAGTATTAGTGGTTGACTTTGTATAATAGTAATAGAATAGCTTTACCTCTTTGATTCATGTAGACTTTAGTAGCAACATTAATTTGGAAAGTGACAGGAAAATGGACTACTTTATTGTATTTTGACAAATAAAATCTCTATTTATTTGTATTTTATTCAATGTAGGTTTTATGGTTTGTATCCCTTGTTGGCGACATCTTGACTCTACATTCAGATTATTTGAAAGATCACTTTTTACAACCTGAGCAGGTAGGGTTGACTTTACTTTGTTCTTTGCACACTTAAGAGAAATAAAACCAACTTCCTGATAACCATACCAGCTATTTATACTAATTGCCTAATTAACTAGTGACAGGTCAAAAAGATTGGTCTATAGTCATTAATAATCTTTTTTATGATATTACAAAATTTCAAGGTGAAAATAAAAAAGTTTATTCACCATTTGCTTGATATCAGAGCTTAAATAATTTAATTTTGTCTTCTTGGTTTCAAACAAATTTTTAACCACCAAATAGGAGAATAAGGCAGTTAATATTTGCATTATGCAACACTAGATGAGTGATATCTGAAGACATATACACATGTGTGTGTATACATGCATACACATGTATATATATATACATGCATATATATGTGTATGCATGTATACACTCACATACATATATTTAGAAGCATACTCATTTTGTAATACTTTTGGTTAAAAGAATATTTAACATCAAAATGTTCTGGTTGGAGACAATTTTTTCCAGAACCTTATGTCTACAGTTGTCCCCCACTGATATAAAATAAATTGTATTATTAGAGTAATAAGAAACACAAGATATATTTTTGCTACTGAAAATAGTTAGCAGTCAACTTGAACCTGGTAAGATGTTTTTATAATAAAAGTTGGGGGGCGGGGGAAGAGCTCACAGAAATACACAAATAAAATTTAAATTGAATAAATATTCTGTTCTTGCCTGCCAGAGGATAAAAACATTTTCATACTCTTTCCTCTTTCTAAGTATACCTAGTAACGGTATAACTTTCCTCCCCTCTCTTCTATTCAGTTATTCTATCAATTAATTAATTCACAGTCTTTCCTAGGTAAAGGACCACACAAATATACTAATATTTTACTAAGTTGCAAACAGCAACATTAGAAACAGTCATTGATCTGCCGGTTCCTGGATATCTAGCTGTTGATCTCAGTCATACACAGAGATTCTCAGTCATGCCCAGGAGACAAAAGGTCCAGAACAGTAGGGCTTTCTTTTGAAGGTAGCTGTATGCTGACTATTAAATGTTAAGGCTGGTTCCATGCAAAGACATAGTTTTATTTGCTCCTCCAAGAAAACCCCTTGTATTTGTAGCACTCTTACACTGAGGAAAGCATTCTGGTGCTTTTCAAGATAATTCACACGCTTCTCAGGGTTTTGTTATGATTTGCTGTTAAGCGAAACTGCACATAATGTTGGTGGGAATGGCCCTGATAGAATCAACCTCGTGGTAATGCACAATAACATCGAAACCCTGCTACAACAGCCCTGCTACCAGAGTAAGGGTATAAATATCACGTGCTGAAGGCCTGCATACGGTAGGCACTGTATATATAGCAGAGACTGCAAATACATGACATGAATGATCCCACCACAACTACCTCATGAGATACACATTATTATCCCCATTTTATAAACGAGGAAACTGAGACTAAGAAGTAATAACTTGCCAACATTTTTAGAACGAAGACATCACATACGTCTGATAAACTTTCCAATGGAGACCTCAAAGTGAAAACTCCAGTTGGGTAGAAAAGCTTGGCAGAGCATTTTCATTCAGGACAGTTCAACAAACTACTGTAACTGGAGAATTATCCAGTTTGACTTAGCCACTTGTTTAAAGATGAGATGTTTCATGACCTCACTTAAAGCATAAGGAGAGTGCCAGTTGCTGCATTAGGTAAGCGGAAGGCTATTCGCCACTTACCCTGTACATCAGTCTATTTTTTTCCCCACTGTGGAGTTTTTATTTTGATGCTTCGCTAAAATCATATCCCAGAATGTAAGCAAAATATAAAGATACAATGGTGTTTTAAGAAACACCCTGTTTTTTAAAATGTCAAGAGTTTCTTGAAGAGGCTATTGAGGAAGTTGGTCTTTGGTGGCCTGACAGAGAGTGTTTGGTGAGAAACCTCTGTATTGGAGGTCACATTCTCAGGATTTGGGCTTTCAGGGGCTGGGAGAAAAGATGGTTGCTCATTAGGAGGGTCTGGGTTTTTGGAATCTACTGCAGGTGAGGGAGGGGGAATGTAAGGGAAAGGAAGCCGGAGGTCTGCTGGGTCAAAAGTAGATTCAGGACAGAAACTATGCCATTTTGAAGGGGAGAGCTGCTGTGACGAGGAGCCCAGCCTCACGACCACCCAGACTGGCCTCAGACACCATGCGGGACCCAACAGCCACACCAGCCAAAGACCTGCCACTGCAGCTGCAGACCCACAGACACTGGGACTCCAGCTTCTCCAGCTTCCCCAGCCACAGGCTCCTGTGAGCTCCGGAGCATGCTCCCCTCCCCCACTGGCTGCTGTTAAAAAGAAAGAAGCCTTACCATTCACAAAGCATGGATGGAACTGGAGAGCATTATGCTAAGCAAAATAAGCCACTGGGAGAAAGATAAACATCACATGATCTCACTCATTTGTGGAATATAATGCACAACACAAACTGATGCTGATGAACAAAAACAGATCCAGAGACAGAGAGCCATCAGACAGACC
>PVJC01028290.1:0-22668 GCA_004026665.1 Murina feae
AAAAAAAAACAAGAATAAATTATAAGTATCTGAGTAAATATTTTTAAAAGTTCTTAAAATATATATTACTACTTAAACCAAAAGTTATAACATTGTCATGTGGGGTTTATAAAGCATGCAGATGTAATACATATGACAACTATGGAACACAAGGTAAGGGGCAGTAAATGGATCTAAGTGGTTTTAAGAGTTTTCTATTTCACATCAAGTGCTACAATATCAACTCTAGATTCGTTACAAAAAAGTTATGGATATATACTGTATTCCTTACCACAACCACTAAAAATTAATACAAAGAGATAGAGTGTATATGACCATAGATGGATTAAAATGGAATTCAGAAAAATATTAAGAAGAAAAATATCAAGAAACATGAAACAAGTATAAATAAGCAAATAAAAAGTGGAAGGAAAAACTATAAAACAATAAGATGGTCTACTTAAACTTAACCAGGCTGATAATTATATTAAATACAAATAGTCAAAACACTTTAATTAAAAAGCGGAGATTTTTCTCAATAGATCAAAAAGCAAGATCCACTGATAAATGCTGTCTACTGCAGGTGCATTGTGAGTATAAACATACAGATAGGTTGAAATTAAGTGTGTGGAAAAGTATACAATTTGTTCAGTAAGCATATAGAAGTTGGAATGTCTATGTTAATACTGGCTATGATAGGTTTTAAGACAAAGTATTATCAAAAATAAAGAGTGAGATTTCATAATGATAAAAGAATCAACTGATTAGGAAAACATAAAAATAATGTTTATAGCACCTAATAATGGGTTGGATCACAAAGTCAAACCTGCTGAATGCTGTATACATTAAATTCACATACACAAAGTAATTTAGAAAGGTTAAAAATAAAAGAATGTATAAAATTATAACAAATGTGAACAAAAAGAGAATAAGAGCTGTGATACTAATATCAGAAAATATATAATTAAAATTCAGTGACAAGTAGTGTACTTATAATGCCAAAGAGTTTAATAATTATATATAAGTTGTGAATGTCTCTGCGTAAAATGGAATAACCTCAATATTCATTAAGCCACGATAATGAAGAAGAAATAACTATATAGAAATATGTTAATGATAATAAACCTTAGTTAATATCTCAGTTCAAAAATATAACAACTGGACAAAGTAAGTGAGAATATAAATACTTAACATCATCTCAGTAAAGTAGATTTGATTGATAGATATTGAAACTAGAGAATACAAGTGACCATATTGAAGTCACAAAATATGATTATATTTTAGGCTTCTAAGGAATACACAATAAGTGTACTGTGTTGAGAAAAAGATGAAGAAGAATATGTTTAAGGAAAGAGAACAATGTTGACCTGAAATTTATTTTTTAAAAATAGATATCCTAGGTATCAAAAAAAAAAAAAAAGATATCCTATGGGAAAAAATCTGAAAGAAATAAAAAGATAAATTTATTGGAAAATGTGTCATTCAGTAAGGTTGAACAATATGTCAAAAATATTTTTGTTCTTAGAAGTTTATAATCTAACAAAGATAAAAGCCTGCGAAATATGTTAAATGAAATGTACTGTGAGAACAATATAAATATGTCCTCTGACAGCATAGAAGGGAAAGCAATGAGTTAGTCTTTTTCTTAGGCTGCGTTCTCTCAGAAGCTGACTGAGACAAGGATTTGTGAAGTAATTTTAGGAAGCATGGGTAAGGAAAAGGGCAATAAGTCAGGGGAAAATAGGAAGCCAATATTATGTGTAGAGGGAGCAATTAGAGCTCAGTTCCACAGAGGACTACTGGGAGACAGTGAAGCATGTATTTCCTAGTTGATTCACTTGGAAATTGAGAATTTGGTATTATCCACCAACTCTGTTCTTCATTGAACAGATACCACAGGTTTGCTTCCAGAGGTGTTGACTCATGGGTACTTTTACCTGCTCCTCAGTCTAAACATACTCCTGTGGTCTGATAATCACAGGTGCTGAGGGAATGTAGATGAGGCAACAATAGCATCTGCTACCATATAGAAGGTTAGATAGGGATTCTACAGGTGAAGACTGTTGAATGGATGGATGGATGGATGGATGGATGGATGGATGGATGGATAAATGAATGAATGGATAAATAGGTGGATGAGTGGGATGGGTGGGAAATAACACTTAAGTGGGATAAAAAATGAAATAAAATTGAAATAGAAACAGTATGTGGAATTTTGAGCATATGCTTTTTTCTTATTTAAAAAGAAGATTTTTATGTATCAAGTATCCACCATTTTTTTGGTCATATATACTACAAACATTTTTGCTAGTTATATTTTACTAAGCTGGTTAAGATTTTATTGATTAACTTAAATTAAATACAAGAATGTATATCCATATGGGAGGAAAGAAGTCCAAAAACTACCAAAAAAAAAAATAAATAAATAAACAAAGAGGTGTTTTGTTTGGGCGCTTACATGAGAGAATCATTTCTGTGACTATACTTGGCTTGGTAATATGCTTTTAGATTTTCAATTCAGACTGTACACAACGTTATGTATGTGCTTCAAAAGCATTTACATACCTGGAGTATTGTAACAACATAAATTGTACACTAGCCTGCCTTTTTATCTCCTAGTGTAAACAAAGCACTTATCTACATAATATAAGGCTAGAGGTGTAACAAACAAAATGACCAAAGACCAGTCCTCAGGAAGTGCATGGAGCACCTCTCAGCCCCTCCCCCAGGGCTCATAGGCTCCTATCACAGCAAGTTTTGTAACTGGCAATCGGGTAGGTTTGACAAAGTGGGCTCAATGAGGTCGTTATGCCTCCAGCTGGGGGGTAGGCCATGGCAGAGACAATCAGGCCCAGAGAGAGGCCCAGAAAGAGAGGGAAGGCCTGATTAGCAGCTGCTACAGAGTCCATGGATCAGGCCCAGAGATAGGCCCAGAGACACTGGCCTCTAGTCTATATATATATATAAAAAGCCAGCGACCAGAATGTCTTAAGGACCAGAATGACCAGTTACTATGATGCCCACTTCAGCTAGTGAATTGCCCAATTGGGTGGTGGAACTGGCAGCCAATCTCTGGCAGCCCCTCTCTCTGGCCAGCCCTGCCTCTGATTGCCCGCCCCCCCATAGGCTTGTGACCCCTCCCCCAGCCAGCCCTGCTCTTAACTGATCCCCTCAACCCTTTCAGGGCCGGGGCCAGCCCACTGCCCACAGCCTCTCTCCACAACTGGCCCCACCCCTGATTAGCCTCCACCACCCCAATTGGCCCACTGCCCTTCCCCCTAGCCAGCTCTTCCCCTGATCCCCCCCACACACCAATCAGGGTTGGGGCTGGACAGCCAATCTCCCATGGCCCCTCCCCAAGCTGCTAATCCCCAATCCACCGCCCACACCATTTGAGGATAGAGCCAACCATCCCACCACCCACAGCCCCTCCCCATGGCCATATCTGCCTCCAATCACCCCCCCTCCATTGGGGGCAGTGCCCACCATCCAATCGCCTGTGCCCCCTCCCCCCAGCCAGCCCAGCCCTGATCGGCCCAATCTGGGTGAGCCAGCCAGCCAACCTCCTATGGTCTCTCTTCCTAAGAGGCCCAGCCCTATCTCCCCCAATTGGGGCTGGACTTGTTGGACCCCACCCATGCATGAATTTGTGCACTAGGACTCTAATTCAATATAATCCAGTGCTCAAAACTACTTCTCCAATTCCTTTCTACCTATATACCATTTTTACATTCTGAGTGGATAAACAATGATATACCTTTCTGCATGATTTAAAAATATGATACTTATTTTCATACCTGGTCTGTTGATAATCTTGAATTCAGCAGAATTCCAAGCAGAAATTCAATATTATTAAAACATTGCTCTAGTAGGTAATACCACTAAAGCAGAAATAGGTATCTTCTTATATAGCTTACAGTGGTTCATCTGGAAACTTTTCCTGATAGTTGTGATATAAGAAGACTCATTAAGACTCTTATAACTTAAGCATTAACTATTAACAAATAACTTTAACCAAGTTATTGTTTTTTGTTGTTTCACTAGGTGGTAACTTTTTGTCATTAAATAGGAATGTGTAAGTCTAATTACTCTTTTGTAAAATAGGAAAATATCTCTTATAGAGATTTGATTTACAAACCTGTAAATGTTATATTGCCGAATAGTTTTTAAAATCTGAGAATGTTTCTACTCTTTCTCCTATACCTATCTCACCATTATATGTTGGGCGTGGGGGTGGGAGAAGAGATCCCTTTAGTACACAGGTGTTTTTGAAAGGTGTTTTTAGGGGTAAAATAGGCAGGTTTAGGGAGTTTTATGAATTAGAGGGTCCATGGGGGAAGGAGACATAGTTGGTTGGGGTTTTGGTGCTGGCAAAAAGTACCACAGGATAAAGGGAGAGGAAGACACCCCTTCACAGAAGTTAGGGGAAAGCCACAGGGTGAAGAGAAACAAAAGGGAAAAAGAGGAAAACAGATTGTTACAGGGGATAGAGAATTCTACCATTGAAGGGGAAGAAAGATGGCAAAGTAATCTTGGTTGAAGGTTCTTGCTATTCATCACTTTGAATATTTCTTGCCATTCCCTTCTGGCTTGCAAAGTTTCTGTTGAGAAATCAGCTGACAGTCATATGGGTTCCCCCTTGTAGGTAACTGACTGCTTTTCTCTTGCTGCTTTTTAAATTCTCCCTTTGTCTTTTGCACTTGGCATTTAATTGTGATGTGTCTTCGTGTGGTCCTCCTTGGATTCCTTTTGTTTGGGGTTCTCTGCACTTCCTGAACTTGTAAGTCCATTTCTTTCACCAGGTAGGGGAAGCTTTCTGTTATTATTTTTTCAAATAGATTTTCAATATCTTTCTCTCTCTCTTATTCTGGCACCACCCATAATTAAGATGTTGGTACACTTGAATTGTCCCAGAAGCTCCTTACACTATCTTCATATTTTTGGATTCTTTTTTTCTTTTTGCTTTTCTGGTTGGGTGTTTTTTGCTTCTTCATATTTCAAATCTTTGACTTGATTCTTGCGATCCTCTAGTCTGCTGTTGGATCTCTGTATATTATTCTTTATTTCAGTCAGTGTATGCTTAATTACTAGTTGGTCCTTTTTCATATCCTCGAGGGTCTCACTAAATTTATCAGCAGTTTCTAGAAAATTCTTGAAAAACCTTATAACCGTGGTTTTGAACTGTGTATCCAGTAGTTTGCTTTTCTCCATTTCTGTCCTTTGAGACCTGTTTCTTTGTCTCTGCATTTTGGCTGCTTCCCTATGTTGATACAGTGGCTTTCTGTGCGAGATGTCCTATAGGGCCCTGTGGCTCAGCCTCCCCAATTACCTGTGGTGGACCCTCTTGGTGCACCCCTATGTGGGCTTTGTGCATAGCCTTGTTGTAGCTAAGCCTTGATTGTTGTTGGTATCACTGGGGGGAATTGAGCTCCAGGCCAATTGGCTGTGAGAATCAGCTGTGTCTATGGTGGGAGAACTTCTGTGCTAGAGACATCTTTATGGGGCAAGACTTGCTTCATTGGGGCTTTGGTGTTCACTGAGTCTGCCCCCTGAATGTGTTCCTTATGGATCTGAGGAATTGTAATTTGGATGGTCCCACTCTGACCACTGGGTACACTGGCTCTTGGATCTCTAAGGAGGTTTTGATTTAGCCTCTGCCTGAGGCTACCCAGCAGGAACTATGGAGAGATCTGCAGATTCCTCTTCTTTGTTTGGGGTTTGGAGGTGCCCAGATGAGGCCCATGAAGCAATGCAAGCTGCTGTGGGTCCTTGGGCCATCTTTTGGATGTTCTGGGTCTCTCTGATCCAGCTGCAGTTTGTTAGGTAATTGTAGATTACAAAGGGCCAGGCCATTCATATGCAAAAGTCTCTGGGCACAGCTTGGGTGTGGCGGGGTCTCAGGGAATCAACAGGGTGGAGCAAACAGCTATGGCTGATTGCAGCCCTGCCCTAAGAGGCCCCGGGTCTCAGTGTCCTGCAGTAATCACTGCAAGCACCTCTGAGAAAACTGCCCTTGAGTTCTGCCTGATGCCAGACAGTCCAGTTTCTCCCTGTATGAGTCTGGGTCCACAGAGACTCACCAGAACTGGAGATCAGAGCAGTCAGGAACTTGTGTCTCCCTCCTGATTGAAAAAGATAACCGTGTCCTCAGTTACCAGTCCTTTCCGTGTGTGCCTCTGTACCTCTGCACTTTACTTCCACACCTCCTCTAAGTCTCAGTGTGCTTTTCTCTTTCCTTCTAGTTGTAGAATTTCCATTCAGCCAGCCTTCCTGTAGTTCTGGATGATGTCTGTTTTTTTTTTTAGTTGTAGTTTTGAAATGGTTGTGCAAGGCAGCAATTTCAAGTGTTTACCTATGCCGCCATCTTGGGTTCTCCCCTGCCAACATCTTGACTGCAACTACATGAAAGATTGAGTGAATACCATCCAAATTAGCTGAAAATTCATAACTACAGAAGTTCCAAGATAATAAATGTGTGGGAATAATTTGTTACACAGCAATAGATAACTAATGCAGTAGTATAGGGGTGATGTAGTAGTTAAATATGGCCACAATAATGCTGTGTAATGAACAACTACAAAACCTCAGTGGCTTGCAATGATAAGCATTTATTATGGACTAGCTGGAGTTCAGCTAAGCTGGACTGGGCTTAAGTAGGTGATTCTGTCCCTGTCAGCAAGGCTTGCTCTTGCATCAGATGTAGGTTGGGAGTCTTGTCTTTCTCACTCTCCTCCAAGACCAGCAGGCTATGCTAGGCATGTCCTTTTTTAAACATATTTTTTATTAATTTCAGTAGGAGATGGAGAGAGAGAGAGGGAGAGAAACATCAATGATGAGAGAGAATCATTGATCAACTGCTTCCTACACCAAGCCTGTAATCCAGGCATGTGCCCTGACAGGGAATCAGACCATTACCTCCTGGTTTATAGGTCAATGTTCAACCATTGAGCCAAGCTGGCCAGACATGAATAGTCTTTTTAAATTTTTCATTAAATTTATTGGAGTGACATTAGTTAATAAAATTATATAGGTTTCAGCTATACAATTCTATAATACATCACCTGTATTAGTTTTCTTTGCTTAATCTTTTTCCACCCAACCCCCAACTCCCTTCCCCCCTGACAGCTGTCAGTCTGTTCTCTGTATCTATGAGTCTGTTTCTATTCTGTTTATTGGCCTATTTTGTTAATTAGACTCCACATATAATTGAAATTATATATTTGTCTTTCTGTGACTGTCTTATTTCACTTAGCATAATACTCTCCAGGTCCATCCATGTTGTCATAAAAGGTAAAATTTCCTTATTTTTACAGCTGAGTAGTACCTCGGCTTGTTTATCCGCTCATTGTTGTTTTAATTTGCATTCCTATGATGATTATTGACATATTTTTATTTCTATTGGCCATGTGTAGGTGGTCTTCTTTGGAGAAATGTCTATTCAGGTCCTTTGCCCATTTTTTTTAACTGGATTGTTTGTTTTTTGGTGTTTTATAAATTTTGGATATTAACCCCTTAGCAGATGTGTCATTGACCAATATATTCTCCCATTCAGTAGTTTGCCTTTTCATTTTGTTGATGGTTTTCTTTGCTGTGCAAACCTTTTATTGTATGGTGTACTCTCGTTTGTTTATTTATTCTTTTGTTATCCTTGCCCAAGGCTATATGCCAGAAGAAAACATTGCTGCAATAAATGTTCAAGGTTTTACTACCTATATTTTCTTCCAAGAATTTTATGGTTTTGAGTCTTACATTTAAGTCTTCAGTCAACTTTGAATTTATTCTTGTGTATGGTTAAGAAAGTAGTCTAATTTTTTTGCATATATCTGTCCAATTTTCACAAGACTATTTATTAATTAGACTATCTTTACCCCATCTTTTGTTCCTGCCTCTTTTATTGAATATTTTTTAATTAAATATTTATTGTTCAGATGATTACAGATGTTTCTTTTTTTTTAACCCCCATAGCTCCCCTCCATCTGGTTCCCCCCCCCACCCTGTGCCCTTACCCCCACCACTGTCTTCGTCCATAGATGTAAGATTTTTGTCCAGTCTCTTTCCATACCCCTCATGCCCCCTTCCCCCTGAGAATTGTCAGTCCATTCCCTTTCTATGACCTTACTTCTGTTCTATTCACCAGTTTATTCTGTTCATCAGATATTTCTATTGACTTGTTATATTCACTTGTTGATAGATATGTATTTGTTGTCACTTTGTTGTTCATGCTTTTTTCTTCTCCTCCTCCCCCTCCTCCTCCCCTTCCTCCTCCTCCTCCTCCACCTTCTTCTTCTTCTTCTTCTTCTTCTTCTTCTTCTTCTTCTTCTTCTTCTTCTTCTTCTTCTTCTTCTTCTTCTTCCTCTTCTTCTTCCTCTTCTTCTTCCTCTTCTTCTTCCTCTTCTTCTTCCTCTTCTTCTAATTTTCTTAGAGAATGCCTTTCAGCATTTCAAGTAATCCTGGTTTGGTAGTGATGTACTCCTTTAGCTTTTTCTTGTTTGTGAAGCTCTTTATCTGACCATCAATTTTACATGATAGCCTTGCTGGATAGAGTAATCTTGGTTGTAGGTTCTTGTATTCATCACTTTAAATATCTCTTGCCACTCCCTTCTGGCCTGCATGGTTTCTGTTGAGAAATCAGCTGACAGTCCTATGGGTACTCCCTTGTAGGTAACTAACTGTTTTTCTCTTGCTGCTTTTAATATTCTCTCTTTGTCTTTTGCCCTTGGCATTGTAATTATGATGTGTCTTAGCATGGTCCTCCTTGGATTTTTTTTTGTTTGGGGTTCTCTGTGCTTCCTGGACTTGTAAGTCTATTTCTTTCACCAGCTGCGGGTGACTGCAGGCTCCGGTGGTAAGGGGGTGGCAGGGAGTGACAGAGGGAGGGAGAGGGCACGGGGCCAGGAATGTCCCCTCTGTCCCCATCCTCTGACTCCTGTAGTGGCTGTGGCCATGGGTGGAAGCGAAGGGGGGAAGGGTCAGCAGGTAAGGGAGAAGACGTTGCCGGGGGAAGGTCTGGCAGGGAGGGAGGAGGAGAGGGTGTGGACAGTGAGGCAGAAGGAGGTTTGGGGAAATGACCTGGGTAGGGAGACAGACGAGTTGGAGGGGTTGAAAGATTTTCAGGGGGTTCAGATAAGGCAGAGAGTGAAGGAGTATCAGTAGGCAAAGAAAGGCTTGGGGAGGGATGGGAGCACAGATAGAGATAGGCTAGGGGCGGGACCTGGAGCCACTTCCTGGTTTGCTGAGGTCAGTGAGGATGTTAAAATCAAGGGTCACATTTTTCGGGTCATTGCGACCCATTGTCCAATTCGTACTGAGGCCATGCCACATTGCAGAAGTAAATGAGGATGGAGGTCCAGGGACAGGCCTAGTTTTAGCCAGGTTGGCGAGCAGGCACCCTAGAGGTGTGCTCATATCAGATTTAGAATTTTGATCACCCATGCTCGATACCTGAGGTCAGTAGCCGGGGCTGAAGGGCCAGTGTCCCAGCCGTTCAACCAGAGACACGGACGGAGGAACCAGGGGAGATAGGGACGTTTCCACTACCTCCTGGGGTCCAGAGAACCCTCGTGGTAGGCTCCAGAGAACAGGGCAATTTCTGACTCGGGCGTGCTTTATGGACAGAAAAGGCTGGAGAACGACCTTAGGAATGGACACAGGGGATAGGACTTATTGCTGACGCTGCTGCCAAGCTGGGAGAGAAGCCAGGAAATCCTGAGCCGTGAAAAAGGAGAGGAGGGCACCCTGAACTGTGGAGGGACAGCCTGATGGGGTGCTTGCTCCTCCTGGGTTTCAGCACCAAAATGTGAGGTTCGCAGTACAAGAGGAAACTGGGTCAGAGAGTCAGACAGATTGAAGGAGGAGAATTTATTCTGCGCTTCTGGGAGAAGTCCACAGACCCTAAGGGTCAGGGCCAGTGGAGTCATGCCAAGAGGGAGTAAGGGGCGTTTTTTATACAGCTGTTCAGTGAGGGCAGGGGAGCACAAGCTGTGGGCATTCCCACGGCAGGGTCTTCAGGTTTCCAGGAAGGCTATGGGAGTTTCCACCTCGGGGTCTTCACGGTTTCCAGGAAGGAATCTGTGTCCTCTGTCTGGTAGCTGACATTGTGGGGGCATGCATCAACCGCTTGACCCCCTTCCGACCTAACAAGTAACATATTATTTAATCTCATTGTCTTTGGATGTCTTTCAGTTTACTTCTTGTGACTGATTTCTAGAAGTTTCATATCATTATGGTCAGGGAAGATGTTTGATATGATTTCAGCCTTCTTAAATTTATTGAGACTTGTTTTGTGTCCTAACATGTAGTCTATCCTAGAAAATGTTCCATGTGCACATATATTCTACTGTCTTGTGGTGAAATGATCTGAAGATATTCATTAAATCCATGAGGTCTAATGTGTCATTTAAGGCTGCTGTTTCCTTGTTGATTTTGTACCTGGAAGATTTACCTATTGATATCAGTGTGGTGTTAAAATCCCCTATTATGACTGCATTACTGTTGATCTCTCCCTTAATGTCCATCAAAATTTGCTTTATATATTTAGGTGCTACTATGTCGGGTGCATAAATGTCTATGAGGGTTATATCCTCTTGTTGAATTTATCCCTTTAGCATTATATAATGCCCATCTTTGTCTCTTTTATGGCCTTTGTTATTCCTATTTTGTCTGATATAAGTATTGCTACCAGCTTTTTTTTTTTCATTTCTATTTGCATGAAATATGTTTTTTCTTCCCTTTACTTTCAGTGCATTTGTATTTTTCATTCTGAAGTGGTTCTCTTGTAGATAGCATATATATGAGTCATGTTTTCTTTTTCATTCTGATACACTGTTTTTTATTGGAACATTTAAGCAATTTACATTTGAAGTGATTATTGATAGGTACGTATGTATTACCATTTTATTCTTTACTAGAGGCCTGGTGCATGGATTGTGGGATCCCTCAGCCTGGCCTGCAGGGATTGGGCTGAAACCAGCTCTCCAACATCCCCTGAGAAGTGCCAGATTACAAGAGGAGCAGGTCAGGCCAAGAAACCCCACAGATACCTGATCAGGGTCTGGGAGGGACTGGACGAGGGCTCCAGAGTGTGTCCAGCCCATCTCACTCAGTCCCCGATGGACTGGACCCCAGCAGTAAGCTAACCTACCAGTCAAAGCATCTGCCCCCTGTTGGTCGGTGTGTGTCATAGCAACTGGTTGAAAGATCTAATGAATGATCGGACACTTAGCATATTAAGCTTTATTATATAGGATAACTATATTCCTCTGGCCATTTTCTTCTTCTTTAAAGAATATCCTTTAACATGTCTTGTAATGCTTGTTCAGTGGTTATGAACTCCTTTAGCTTTTTGTTGTCTGTGAAGTTCTTTATTTCTCCTTCAGTTTTAAATGATAGCCTTGTTGGGTAATGCAGTCTTGTTTTGACATACTTGCTTCTCATTTTTCTGTTGAAAATCAGCTGACAGTCGTGTGGGAGCTCCCTTATAAGTTACAAAGCAATCCACAGTTTTTGGCTGCTTCTATTGGGCCTGGATGTACATTGGAAGATCGAACTGTTCACCAAAGTTGGCTTTTATCAGTATAAGGTCCTGGGAAAGATCAACAAAAGTCCCAAGACACCTTGAGATCTCTTCTACTTGCCAACTTCCTGTTAGGTTAGTAACTGAAAGATTCTCTGGCAGTATTTGAGGTGCATGAGGTTAGTTTCTCAGTAAGTCACCAGGTATGGGCAAGTAGAATTCACTAGAATTATACAGGTTCAAACTTGGTGCCAGTGCTGGAACTGAGGCTACTCAGCAAATGTACTGAAATATAATAAGCTCAGCTGCCACCAGGCAAGTGACTGCAGATCTTTGTGGTATGGTGGGGTCTCAGGGAGTCATCAGGGTGAAGCCAGAAGAGTCTATCAGGCCCTAACAAACCAAGATTTGGCCATGTGAGTGGAGGGCTCTGCAGCAGTTGGGCCCTTGTTTTAGATCCACACAACTCAATCTGTCCCAGATTCTGCCAGGAGCACAAACTCAGCAGGGAGGGATTCTAGGAGTCAGAAAGTTGGAGCTAGTAGTTCTCCCATGAGTGGGAAACACCAGTAAGATTCATGGGAGAGTGGAGGTAATGGCCTCCACCCCAAGCCACACCATTCAATCACTGACAACTCTTGAATCTGTCTGTTCTACACCCCAACTAAGGCAGCTGACTCCTCGGCAGGGGTTAAACTCTTCAGTGTGGAGCTACAGGGAGTCCAAAGGATGGGGCTATTGCATTCCTACTGACTGATGACATAAGGAGGTGAGTGTTCCACCCAACATTGTGTCTGTGGTATAGTAGAAGGACTCAGCACAGGGGTCCTGGTGGCTGTCCCTTCAGCTCTCTCCCTAGAGCCACAAAACCCGGTTTCTTCTCGCATGACTCTAGTCAGTTCTGCCCTCTCTCTGCCAGATCTCAAGGTGAGTGGCTGTGAATGAGATTTTGTGTGTTGGCTCTTTAAGAGGGCACATATGTCTCTAGCAGACTTCTGTCTCTCCATGTCAGACAAAATCTCCCTGACTTTTACTGCCAACTGTTATGTGGGCACCTGTTCCTGGCTCTGGTGTTCTGGGCTAGAGAGCTTGGTATGGGGTTGAGATCCCAGCTCTTCAGGGGGAATTTTTGCAGCTGACATCCCTAGGCAACAGGGCCAACTTTTTCATGTGATGTTGAGGTCGAATTTATGCAGGTAAACCCTTTTGCAAATCTCAGGACCTTATAAGTGTGCATGGTCATGATATATATCATTGTAAGAAAAGGGAATAAATCCCAGGCTGGATAGTTCTGTTGGTTAGTGTTGTCCCAATATGCCAAGTTTGTGGGTTTAATTTCTGGTCAGAGTACATAAAGAATCAACCAATAGATGCATAAATAGTGGAATAATAAATCAATGTCTCTCCCTTTTTCTCTCTCTCCCCCTCTCTTCCTCCCTTCCTTCCTCCTCCTCTCTCTGTCGAATCAATAAATACATTTTTAAAAGGGAATAAAAACAAATATTCACTTTGTTTCATTTTATACATGTCTCAATTTTTTTGAATTATCACTCTGCAACCTTTTGCAGCAGGGATTCAGGATCTGAAGAAGGGGCGACGGTTAGCACCATTTTCTCTAGTTGTTGAGCCTTCCCACACTAGAAGCAGAAGATCTAGGGCCTTAGATGTTACAGACTTATGATCCCCAATGTGAAGTGGGCACAATGCAGTTCAAACAAGAGCCCACATAGTTAAAGATAACAAGGGCACTCATTTTCCTTGAGCCTGACTTAGGAGTACCTTTTAACATCTTAATTCCTTTATCCTTGAGCATGCAAGCTAAAAATTTACAATGATGTTTTTGCCTTTTACTCAAATTCTTCCCCATTATAATCTGGCTGAATTAAAATGTTCCTTGTCCACCTATGGTCACGACTCCAAAGCTGCCCAGGCTTTATGTGTGGTGAACTACCACCTTCCTGGTGAATTTCCACATTTCCTTTTTCACTCCATTTTTCTCTCAGGTGAATCTTCTCCTCCAGATTCCTGTTCAAGGTGCCAGAATGCCACAATCTTTTGTGACTGGGGTTCAGGATATGAAGAAGGGGCCAACTCACAGATGAAAACTCTAGACAAGAAATATGAATTTAGCAGGGATGGGAAGGCCAGTGGAGACCTCTTTCTTTTGGAGAGGCACACTAAAACCTGGCCTTATCCACTTTTTATTCAATTTTAAATACACATCTTGCCCTCAGTAAAGCACAGTAAGCAGGTAGCAGACAGACTTCTAAGGTCAATAAAGATCAATAAGGTTCATTAAACATTTACTTTGAGGTTATTAGGTCAGGAAACTGCTCTGAGCCACCACTATGGAACAATCAGTGCTTAACATCAGCCTGCTAACGCCCAAGGCCCATCAGCCTTCCGTGTTTTTTGGTGCAGTCTTATGACAGTACTAGGGGCCCGGTGCACAAAAATTTGTGCACTCGGGGGGTGGGGGTCCCTCAGCCCAGCCTGTGCCCTCTTGTAGTCTGGGACACCTCGGAGGTGGGGGGGATGTTTACATGCTGGCATGCCTGGCCAGCCTGGGTGAGGGGCTGAGGGCCATTATCAGGCTGCCCACAGCCCCTTCAGGGTTCATGCACTGGGGGGTGGGAGGGCTGGTGAGTGCAGGCCTGGACGTTTCCCATCAGAGGGCCCATAATTGCACACGCCTGGTGGGCCCCCACCGCTGAGGGGGCACACCTGGCACAGAGCTGGGTGGCAAGCCAGGGGTGGGTGCTGGTGCAGGATCCCTCGGTGGGGTCCTGCTGCTGATCAAATACACCTGGGGTGGAGCCGGGCAGTGGACTGGCTTTGGATTCTCCGCACTGTGCAGCAGACGCTCCCGCATGCCCTGTGGAGGCCCCTGGGGGGCGGATGAAGGTAGCGGACCCTGGATGGGTTCTCCCACATGCCCCCGCGGAGGCCCCCAGGGCAGAGCCAAGCAGCAGACTCAGGACAGGCATTCCTGGATGCCCTGCAGAGGCCCCTGGGACAGAGCCAGGCAGCTGACCCAGGATGGGCACTCCTGGACACCCCAAGGAGGCCCCTGGGGGGCAAAGCCAGGCAGCAAACCCAGGACGGCTGCTCCTGCACACCCCGCAGAGGCCCCCGCATTCCCACATGCCCCAGGGAGGCCCCCAGGGGGTGGAGTCAGGCAGTGGACCTGGGACAGGCACTTCTGCAAGCCCTGAGGAGGTCTCCAGGGGGCGGAGCTAGGCAGTGGACCCCGAACAGGTGCTCCTGGATGCCCCGAGGAGGCCCCAGACCGGACACCCCTCTCCTCCCCGCACTGAGCTGACACACCTGGCACAGCTGTGCCGGCCGTGGAAGCTCCCAGTGCAAAGCCGCCCTGCCAGCCTCCATCTTGGCTGGGTTAATTTGCATACAGCCTCTCTGATTGGCTAGTGGGCATGGCCGTGAGCAGAGGCTCAGCCAGCCTAGGCAGGCAGTTGCAACAGAAGCCTTTGGTTTGCTCTAGCTCTATAGCTGCTGGCCTCCATCTTGACTGGGTTAATTTGCATACAGCCGCTCTGATTGGCTGGTGGGCGTGGCTTAGGTGTCTTGGGTAACGGTCAATTTGCATATTACTCTTTTATTATATAGGATTTACTCATTTATGCTTTAACAAATGGCTGGGATTTTTTGCCCTTTTTTAAAAAACAACAACCTGGTTTGCTCATCTGTAAATTGAATACTGTGTTCTTTTTTTTTGTTGTGTTATGTAAAGTCTGCCTGGACAATGAATATCATAAGAGTAATTCACAGATATAAGTATCTCTTCATTTCTTTTACCCTTGGATTCAGGAGCTCAAGATCTGGAGTGGATATTTCTTAAGCTTTAGAATTGAAAATTTGGGCTAGATTATTGTCCTACGTTTCTCCTAACAATATTATGATTACTAGTAAGTCTAGTAGGACTGATCTAGTCCATTACATATGGGAAGCTTGCAACTGGGCCTTACTTTTGTATTATCTCAAATTTCATTAATGAGAACCTCCTAACCCTAACCCTAACCCTAACCCCTTTTTCTCTCAATACTGAGGCCTGTGTTTTTTTTTTAATTTCCCACTGTTTTATCTTCTCATTGATACTAAAATGAGATGAATACATTTAAAGAGGTAGGGAGTTTTACAAATCATCTCCATGAAGGACTCTTAAATCTACAGTGAAGATTTCATCCTCAAATGATCCAGAAAAAATACTGCAGGGTATTAGGCAAAAGTTACAATTGTTGTTATCGTGTTGAAATCATGTGACTTCCCCCCCCCCTCTGGATTCACAATATTATAGACTGTGATAACATTATTCTATACCTTAAAAATCATGCCTAAACACAAAGGTGGAATAGAGTCAGGGGAGGAAAATGTTTACTATGCTATTTTTTGAAACATTAGATTCACATGTCCTTTTCTAAAACCAATAGTGACCTCCAGACCATACTTTTCTAATATTATTGAAAGAGTTTCTACACAGCAACAAAATGCTTTAGGTAAAAGAAATCATCTTTGCAAAGAAATAGCTAGGTGTTAGCTTGAGAAATTTAAAAGGGCCTCTCTGTTTCAAAAATGTTTGACAAAAGAGATGTAGAATTTCTTGTTTCATTCAAATATTTAATGATGGTTTAACTCCTATAGTTAAAGATCATTTGTCTTCCTAATGTGACAGGTGTGTACAAGATTTGGTGTCACTTTGGATCTCATGGCCAAATATAGAGAACAGAGTTTAATTGATTGATATAAAAAAGAAGTTGATGTTGTCTAAAACAAATTTTTTTAGGATAAAATGTACTCTTATTGTAAGGCCTTTTAAAATTAAATAACAATTCTTGAAACGTCTGAGAACATATCGTAAGAGTATCTCACACATTTTATTTGAGAGAAAAAAACTTCAAATATGATTTTAGGGTTAGTCTCCACAGAACCACGTTTTAAATTTTAGTCTAACATTCTGATGGCTGTGGTGGTGTCAGGCTGGACTGTTCATTTTCTCCTAGGTAAGACAATGCTGAGTGTTAAGTTTGAGGGCTATGTTCATTCAAACTCATATGTACCTTCTTGTCTAGTTTTTGTGTTGGTGGCCATCTGTAGATAAGGGAATAAAGTAGCTGTTACATTTATACAATGGAATACTACATGACTGTAAAAAAGAAGAAACTCTTGCATTTTGTGACACCATAGATGGACTTGGAGAGTATTATGCTAAGCTAAATAAGCCTGTCAGAGAAAGACAAATAACATATGATCTCACATGTGGAATCTAATGAACAAAATAAACTGATGAACAGGGTAAAGCCAGAGTCTTGAATACATGGAACAGACTGAAAGCTTTCAGAAGGGAGGTGAGTGGAGAGGACTGGATGGGGAAGGTGAAGAGATTAGCCAAAGAACATATATGCATAACCCATGGACAGAGACAACAGGGTGATGAAGGCCAGAGTAGACGGGGTGGAGGCTGGGTGGAGGTGGGCAAAGGGCGGGGGCGGGGTGTGGAAATGGAGAACGTCTGTAATAGTGTCAACAATAAAAATATATACTTGGGGGAAATAATTTTATTTTGTTATTATTTGTTTAAATTATTTTAATCCTTATCTGAAGATATTTTTCTATTGATTTTTAGAAAGAGTGGAAGAGAGAGGGAAAGACAGAGAGAAATATCAAAGTGAGAGAAACACATCGAGATTAATTGCCTCCTGCACGCAACCTGACCAGGGTCTGGGCCAGGGAGGAGCTTGTAACTGAGGTACCCTTGATCAGGATTGAACTCAGGACCCTTCAGTAAGCAGATTGACGCTCTATCCACTGAGCCAAATCGGCTAGAGCAGGGGGAAAATAATTTAAATGAAGCTGGGAATGCTTCCCCATGTCATCAGTCCTATGTAAATGGTTTTCCTGATGCTACCATGATTTGGTATTTCCAGGGGTATTATTTTAATTTTAGGGTGTTATCACCTTAACAGACAAGCTTTCAGGATGTCAAAAGAGTATGATTGTTAACATTGTCTGGTGTGGGGCCCTGTGGCACATTAGAAAGAGCCTGCTTAGGTGTTATACTGGTAGTCAAGCTACCTGAATTATTTTCTTTAATTTGGAGACCTAGTAGCTGTGATGATCTTGGGCAGGTAGCTTAACTTGCCCCAATCTGGTTTCCTATAAAGAAAGGTATGACAGGTTTTACGGACAAGGAAATTGAGGTTCTGAGCAGGAAGTGACTTTTCCTTGGTGTGGGAAGCTGGCTTAGAAAGCCTTAGGTTATTAAATAACTCTCAGAATCTAACTCCATTTAGATGCTCTCCACTTCACCAGCGTTAGAGAGCACTGGTTTTGAGTATTGTTTTTCACTAATCAAGATGGGCATCGACATCATTACTGTTTTTATCCCATCAATAGTGCATAAAAGCTCATATTTTGATAATTTTGCTAGGGCAAATAGACATTGTCATTTGTATACCTCAAAAATATTCATTTAGTAATTTTTTAAATAAAATTTTCTGTTAAAAATAATACAATTATAAAAAACTTGAAAAACATAGGCAAGCAGAAAAAAGGAAAAGAATTTATATGCACTCCTTTCAAGCTGCCTAGTACATTTTCTTTCAGGGTTTTTGCTTTGCAATGGCTTATATCATTGTGATGAATAATTAATAATTAGATTTCAGGAATAATCAATAATTAAATATTAATTTATTATTAATTGTAAGTTGTTTTTTCTTTAGTACAGAATAAATTTTCATATATAATATGTCTGTAGAAAAGGTATAAAGAAGAAAAAATTAGAGTCCCATCACATATTTTCCCTACATCAATGGACATCTGTATTTTAAAACAAAACTTTTATATTTTACTAGAGGCCCAGTGCACGAATTCATGCACCAGTGGGGTCCCTCAGCCTGGCCTGTGGGATCAGGTCAAAACTGGCTCTCTGACATCCCCAAGGGGTCTTGGATTGCGAGAGGGCACAGGCCAGGCTAAGGGACCCCACTAGTGCGCGATCAGGGCCGGGGAGGGATACAGGAGGTTGGCCAGCCAGGGAGGGACTGCAGGAGGGCTCCAGGCCATGTCTGGCCCATCTTGCTCAGTTCCAATCGGCCAGACCCCAGCAGCAAGTTAACCTATCGGTGTGGGAATCTGCCCCCTGGCGGTAAGTGCATGTCATAGCAACTAGTTGACCAGTTGACTGTCTGGCCTCTGGTGGTCAGTGTATGTCATACCAAGTGGTTGAGTGGCCTTAGCATATCATTAGCATATTACATTGTGATTGGTTGAATGGACAACTGGAATGACTGGACACTTAGCATATTAGGCTTTTATTATATAAGATGTTTCCCTCCTTTTACCTCTTTATCCCAGTCTTCTAAAGAGAGGGTAGTAAATTCTGTTCTATGGAAGCAGGGATATTCTAGAGTCAACAAAGGTCTATTAGCATGATCTAAAGATTCTTAAATTCTATACAAACAACTTTTTCTTGTATTTCCTTTTTTATAAAACTCAGAATTTGAACTAGACATTCTTCTCCATAGTTGTTCTGGCCCTGAGAGTCTGCACCTGTCATTATTAACTGGTTATATTGCATTTCCTCTCTGGTTCCCTTTATTTTATGTGCCTTCATAGGATAAATTATCATGAACTCTGGTATAAGTAGGATGGCTGAATAAGATAACACCTTGAGTTATCTTCTGTGGCCTGAACAGCAATAATTTGGCGTCAGTCCACAGATAAAAGTAGCAGGTATGGGATCCAGGTAGGAAATTGCAAAAGCACAGTACAATCCAAGACTAATGAGAGCTCTTTTGAAACAGCAATGCTTTGCTGGCCTTGGTTTCAGCTATAGATCCAGAAACAACTCCACACCCCTGAGATCTCAGCTACAACCCTATTTGGCCTTGGTCCTATCATTAACACTATATGCCAAGGAATGTGGGAAGAGTCACACCCTCCTATGTGTTATGTAATAGGTATATAGAACCTTGTCTCACCTGTGGACCCTGAAGTGGTCTGTGAATCAACTTTAGCCCCTCTCAGGTCCAGAAGACCTAAAGATAAGCCAACTTGTCAGACAGTGGATTCTGAAAGGTCCCTGTAACTGGGATCCAGCCAGTCCAAGCCACAGTTCATGAACAGTCTTGCTGGTATAGGGACCTGGTGGAAGAGACTCCTGTCTTCAACCTTAGAGATAGATATACTAGCCAGAGTTCATGAGCAGCATGGCTGACCTATGGACCCAATGGGAGAAATATCCCTGCCATAAGAGATCCTGAATAGCCCTCTACTCTGTTCTGACCTCTCCAGGCACAGTTAGGGAGCAATCCAGGGACCTTGCAGGAGAGATGCTAAGCTGTGTCTTCAAAACCATGTCTGTAGAGCTCAGTCTTGGCTGTGGAACTCAAAACAGTCCTGAGGCATAACTGTAACCCTGTTCAGCCATTGTCCAGTGCAGTCCAACCTACTCAGGGACCCATCCAGTGACCAGGACAGAGCCCTCTTGAGAACCTAGCAAAATCACACCTGTCCATGCTCCTGGTAATAGGCTTGCAAAGTGAACTGAGGACACAACTGTGAATGCTGAAGTGAACCCTTGTTCTAGCACCCCACTACTGAACAAGGTACTAAATGCAGTTCTATCCACTAGGGACCAAATAAGGTCCATGCTGCCTGAGGTAACAAGCATTCCAAGTGTGGATCAGATGATGGACTCAACAATAGTCTTGAAACTGGCTTCAACATAGCTCCATTGTGATCCCAGTGATAATCCTATTAACCTAGGAAATGGACAGAATACTTTTACAGAATACTTTCCTGCCAAAGTATTCTGTAAAAACTGTAAGAGGTATTTTCTCCGTTAACTGCACATACACCAACAGGAAGCTTCATGGATCACAAAGAATCAGGAGATAAAACACTACTAAAGAAAAATAATAAAAACCACAGTAACTGACTCCAAAGAAATGAAGACCTGCAATTTGTCTAATAAAGAATTTAAAAACATCATAGTAACTCAGTGAAATGCAAGAGGACACAGATAGACAATTAAACAATATCAGGAAAGCTATGCACAAACAACATGAGAAGTTTAATAAGGAAATATAAATCATCAAAAGAAACTAAAGAGAAATCCCGAAGCTGAGGACTGCAATATCTGAACTGAAAAATTCAATGGTGAGCTTCAAGAACAGACTTGATCATGAAAAAGAAAGAATCAGCAAACTCAAGAACCAGCCATTTGAAATTAACCAGCTGGAAGTGTTGCAGAAAGACCAAAAAAACTAAGTGATGCTTTGAAGGATGGAGAAATCACAGTTTTAATCACACGCATGGTCTCTGGGAATATTCCAAATCAGATCAGTGCAACACACGGGAACCTTGCCTTATATCTGCTTCCCGAGTTCATTGTATTGCAAATATGTTCCCTCCCTCGAGGCCCTGGAGGAATTGTAACTCCCAATTTCCCTTCCCCCAGGTGTTCCAAGGATTCCACACCAGCTTAACAATCCCCCCTTCCCCCTGGGCAGTGCTCATGGCTTGTTTTGTAAATTCAGTTTCTGTGTAGGAGGCAATGTCTCAGCTGAAGGTCATTAAAAATGCACACTGAGCCTACTAACGTGAATCCCTATCCCCATTCCCCCAAAACATCAGGGCTACCTTTGAATTAGCCCTTTTTAGCTTTCTCAGAAGAACAAAAATAAAAAAGAGTATAGAAAGCCTACTAAAATTATAAAGTACCATAAACCAATGAACATTTGTATCAGATTCATTGGTGTAAGCAGGAGAAGGGGACAGAAAGATTACTTGAAGTTACAATAACTAAAAACTCTCCTAATCTTGGCAAAGATATGGACACCCAGGGGCAATTGTCTTGGCAGAGATATGGACACCCAGGAGTAGCAAGATCAACCCAAAAAGGATTACTCTGAGAACATTATAATCAAAATGTCAAAAGTCAAAGACAAACAAAATTTTTAAATACAGTAAGAGAAAAATAATTCATCACATACATGGGAACCTTCATAACACTATCAGAGAATTTCATTGTAGAAACTTTGCAGGCTAGGGGGGAGACAGATGATACATTTGGTTCTAAAAGAAAAAAACTGCCAACCAAGAATATTATCTGGCAAAACTGACACTCCTAGACAAATAAAAGCAAAGGGAGTTTATCATCACTAGATCTGCCTTATAAGAATGCTAAAAGGGTACTAGCTGGTTTGGTTCAGTGGATAGAACTTTGGCCTGCAGATGGAAGGTTCCATGTTCCATTCCTGTCAAGGGCACATGCTCTGGTTGTGGGCACGATCCCCACTGGGGGGCATGCAGCAGGCAATCAATCAATGATTCTTTCTCATCATTGACATTTCTATCTCTCTCTCCCTATCCCTTTCTCTCTAAAATCAATAAAAACATATTTAAGAAAAAAGAAATGCCAAAGAGAATTATTCAAGTTGAAATGAAAGGATGCTAAGTAGCAACATGAAAACATCCTATATAATATCCTATATAATAAAAGGCTAAGATACAAATTGACTGAATGGCAGAACAACCAGTCACTATGATGTGCACTGACCACCAGGGGGCAGATGCTCAATGCAGGAGCTGCCGCCTGGTGATCAGTGTGCTCCCACAGGAGGAGCACCACTCTGCCAGAAGCTGGGCTCACAGCTGGCAAGCACATTGGTAGTGGCAGGAGCCTCTCCCCTTCCATGACAGCACTCAGGATGTCCAATTGCCAGCTTAGACCCACTTCCCAGCATCCCCTGAGGGCTCCTGGACTGCTAGAGGGCTCAGGCTGGGCTGAGGGACCCTCTCCCCCCAGAGCATGAATTTCATGCACCAGGCCTCTAGTAAAAGTATAAAACTCACTGGTAAAGGTAATTATATAGTCAAATTTAGAACGCCTTTATATTCTAAGTGGTATGTATATCACTATTATGTCTGATATAAAACTTAAAAAATATTATATTACAAATAACTATAGCTACAATAATTTATTAGTAGATGCACAATACGAAAAGACGTAAAGCCCGACATCAAAGGCAAAAAATGTTGGCAGAAAAGTAAAAGTGTAGAGTTTCTGCATATGATGAAAGGTAAGTTGTTATTGGCTTAAAATACTATTATATCTATAAGCTGTTTTATGTAAGCCTCCCAGTAACCACAATGGA
>PVJC01028291.1:0-22660 GCA_004026665.1 Murina feae
ATTTCCTGAATGCATGTTCTCATTTTGAAAGTACAAGTGTGCTAAGTCTCTTTCCCCCAAATCCCTACAGCATCTCTCTACTGCCTGACCTAGGAGACACCATTAATTATCTTCATGTCTCTTCTTTCACTTGGATCACCTTTCAGTCTTTTTGTTCTTTGTGACTCAATAACTAAAGAGAAACGGAGGAAGAAATTTAGATAATTACAATAGCTTTAAACCAAGTACTGAGAACACCTTTAACCATCCCAAATCATTATGATTAAGTAAGTAAATAAATAAAGAACCTGTCTCCCAGCACCACCTGCAGGGGAGGAAAAAGTCTGCAACAGGATTTAATTCTTCCTTCTCTGTCAGAATATCTCCATGCCAGCATTCATTTATTGAGCATCTATTAAGTAAAGAGCTGGCTTTTAGTAGCTGGGAATACAAAGATCAAAGGGACATTACTTGAAGGGACATGGTTACACCTTTTGTGGTAATTAGAGTGGCTTGCAAGGAACTGATCAAATCTAAGAGAATCAGGTTTCATTGGTATAAATTAAATAGTAAAGCAACTTCTATATTGCCTTTTTACAAAGGTGATTTCACAGTATTAAGTACTGAAATAGTAGAGACTTTTTTTGAGGCTTCATGTCTGTTGAGTAGTAACATGATGAGAAAGGCCTGTGCTGCATACAGTTTTATTGGGCCAATTAAGGTTCTTCTTTTCATAATATAAGGCTATGCTCAGACAACTGTGTTATGGGATAGCGCTCTGCTGGTCATAAGAAGGGTCAGATGGAAGAATATATATGAGGCCTAGTAAAAATCCATAAGCACCTATTCGAAATGAACTGAAAGTGTATACTAGTTAAGCCTTTTTCTGTCCTTACCAAGTCATGTCCTAGAAGCTAGGAAGAATGAGGTTTCCAAAAGTTTCTAGTCTTTTATGATCTTGCAGCAAGTACAGAAAAATTTTCTGCATTCTATCATTTAAAATAGAAGCAGAATACACAAGGTACAGAAGAAGCAAAATAAATGAAACAACCATTCATTACAACATCCTTAGAACAAGGGAAGACTTATGCTGGATGAGTGATAAAGAATATGAATAGCCCTGGCTGGGTAGCTCATTTGGTTAGAGCATCATCCCAATACCCCAAGGTTGCAGGTTCGATCCCCTGTCAGGGCACATACAAGAGTCAACCAATAAATGCATAAATAACTGGAACAACAAATTCATTCTCATTCTCTCTCTCTCTCTCTCTCTCTCTCACTCTCTCTCTCTCTCTCTCCCTCCCTCCCTCCCTCTCTCCTCCATCACTAAAAAACAGAATGTGAATAATGTGGATCTGGCCCTAGCTCAGTGGATACAGCATCAGCCTGTGGACCAGAGTCTCAGGTTCGACTCTGGCCAAAGGAACATGTGGGTTTGATCCCCTCCAGTAGGGGGTGTGCAGGAGGCAGCAATCAATGATTCTCATCAATGATGTTTCTATCTCTCTCTTCCTCTCTGAAATCAGTAAGAAATATATTAAAAAACAAAGTGGATCTGCAGCATGGCTTTCTATATTATGCTTTGTCTAGATTTAGAGTCTACCTACGTATTCAGGCAGGATTTTTAGCTACCACACCCATCACCCATCTCACAACCCAAGGCAAATGCTTACATGACTTTGAGTAGTCATATTCTGGTATTTTTAGTCTTTTCCACTAGAAAGTAGAACTACCTAGGATTAAGTCCTGAATGAACACTCCCAATTATACCTCCTTCCAAAATCACATCACTAGAAATAAAAGCAATGGCATGGGCTGGTAGGTAAAATGCACTGTCAGAGGTGAAGCGATCTTAGATATCATGTAGTCTAGTATTTCTCAAAATGTGGGTCCTCTATCAACAGAAGATTTTTAAAAAATTACTTTTTTTTTCATTATTGTTGAAAGTATTGCATATATCCTTTATTCTCCCATTGACCCTCTCCAGCCAGTCCCTGCCACCTCTCCCCACCCCAGGCCTCCAGCACCTATTGTCAGTGTCCATCAGCAGAAGAATTTCTTGCTCATTACAAACTCAGGCTCTTCGGCTTCACATCCAAACTAATCAGTTTCCATCCCTAAGGGTGGCATCCAAGAATCTGCATTTTAAACAAGCTCCTTAAATTGATTTGTGCATTAAGGTTTGGGAACCACTCATCTAGTCAAACTAGACAAATAAGGAAATAATATCAGAGCAGTCAAGTGATTTTCCCAAAGTGATATGGCTAGTCAGAGACCGAAACTGGACTTCAAACTCAAATATTTGGACTCCCAGGTTAGAATTTTTTCAAGTATTAAGTAGTTTGTATTTATTCATAAATTGTCAGTAGACCTCAATGAAAAGGGGATTTGAGTTCTCTGTCCCTTGACATTCCCTTCAAATTTAAAACGATAATTTATAATTAGTGGATTCCCAGTGCTTGCTAAGTAAGCTGCTACCTTGAAATATAGGAAATATCAACTATTAGAAGCTTATGGACAAAGATGTTTTGTTATCTTGTTACTGTACCATCCCCCTTCCCAATAAGATAAGCAAAATTTTATCAACAAGAATACATACTGCCCTAGCCGGTTTGGCTCGGTGGATAGAGTGTCAGCCTGCGGACTTAAGGGTCCTGGGTTCGATTCCAGTCAAGGGCATGTACCTTGGTTGTGGGCACATCCCCAGTGGGGAGTGTGCAGGAGGCAGCTGATTGATGTTTCTCTCTCATCGATGTTTCTAACTCTCTATCCGCCTCCCTTCCTCTCTGTAAAAAAATCAATAAAATATATTTTTTAAAAAAAGAAGAATACATACTCATGCCCTGGCAATGTGGCTCAGTTGGTTGGAGTGTTTTTCTGTAAACCTAAAGGGAGTGGGTTTGATTCCCAGTCAGGGCACATGCCCAGGTTTTGGGTGTGATCCCAATGGGGCATATGCAGGAAGCAACTGATTGATGTTTCTCTCTCACATCAATGCCCCCTCCCCTTCTTCTTTTTAAAATCAATTTTTAAAATCACAACATATACTCATTATTCTCAAATCACAAGAGACGATAATAAAAAGTAAATGGAAAACCCAGCTACTAGTGTTAAACAAGAATATCCCACTCTTTTATAACAACTTACCATATGGCATTTCCCTCCCTTGTTCAGTATTTAACCTAACAATTTATTGCTAGGCATCTTGGCAGCAAGCTGTGCAAGTTGAAGTGGAATCTGATTGAGGTGAGTTAATTAATGTGGTGGCAGCTTGGAATGTTGTCCAGCTGCCAGTGAAAATTATGTTTGTTTGCCTTTGGCCCAAGTGTGAAATGGCTGGCTGTTGATTTCAGAAGTGTGAGTGTACATTTTTATATCTCACACGAATGAATACATTTTTTGTATCCTACACATTTGGGGGAAATGCTAAAATTTATTGGGTAATGTTATTTACCACTTGTGTGGCAGAAAGAGAAAGGTGGAATTTCGCCCCAGAGATTGACTTTGCATCTGTAGAAAAAGCAAAAGCAGGTGGCATATAAATCTAAGAACAGGTAAATAAGCCATCTGAAATTAGCTCATCTAGGCTAATGTGTTCAGGAATGACTTTTAAAAGGAGGAAAGCAAGATTTGAACCAGAAAAGAATAACTCTTGTAATGATGAAAGGATTGTGAAAGTAAAAAACATGTCAAATTTCCCTTGAGAGGAATGGCTTTGGATTTACTATTGACTTACATTTAGAATTTTAATTTTCTTTTCATCAAACACAACCTTCCATTGAAAGTGTTATCTCCCTGTGTAATCTTCTTCCTATCAATAGTGATGATTGTGATATTAAAGTTATCATATAGTTTGACTGTTTTTTATTGCAATGGACAAGGATTCTCTAACTCAATTCGTCAATAACTAACACAAACCAACATAGTTCAAAGTATAACTGAAGGGTGTCAGATAGTTTTATTCACTTTTTTTTATTTTTAACATGAAATACTAGTAAGATAAAATAACTTGACAAAAATTTACTTTAGTAGATTAAGGACATGGATACTTAAAAATTAACGTTTACATGCATTTTCCCCCCCACCATTTTGAAGAAATTTATAATACCCTAAAACTAAGGGAAGTGGTTGATTGGAGATGTAAGAGCAAATAATATGAAGAAAAGTTTGCAAACCAAACGCAACAAGTATTACCAGAATTTCTTTTTGATGATAAAAATATGGCCATGAGAATAGGGACAAAACTTTGAAATAAAAGTCTCTACACTTTTGAAAATACTAAACAAAATTGTTTGTCGGGGAAAATCTAGCAAAAATAGTATTTTAAATGTAGACACATATAGAAAAAAAAAAAACACGATGTAGTTTTTACCTCCTCAAAGTTGTTGTAACCTGAGAAAATATAATAATAGCTTTGAAAATTTCATTCAGATAGGGGAGTGGTAGTTCAAGATTTAGATTTCATTTTATTAGAAGCTGGAGAAAGTTATTTTTTTGGTTACATGCTAAATAATAGAATACGATGATGTTTCTTTTTTTCCCCAAAAGGTATTTGCTATAGTATTATTCATGATGCTTCTTCTAGGCTAAATTTTTAAAATAATAGACTAAACTATTATAATTGTTGTAAAGCTTATAGCTAGCAGTGGTTTCTTGATTATTTTTCTTTATTAAAAATGGCAATTTCAAATATGGTAAAAATATTTTATGCCTACCTTTCACATAAAAAGTAAGAAAAACCAATCTGGTAAACATTATTGTACTCCTCAGATTATAGGGTTATCATATCCTTGCCCTTTCAGACCAAAGTAAGCCTCAGAGTGTTGTTTTAGACTATATTACTGTCAGAGTGAATAATAAATCAATCATTTTAATCTAATGTACATCCTGTGGGATCTCACAAGGTCAGACTTACAGATAGCTGGCTTGAGAATGAACTTTTATAAGTATTTTATTTATTATTAAATTTTTTTAAAAAAATTAAATTTGGCATAGGTATAGTAGATAAAATATTTTCCTCTTAAGATTTTCTGATGTTCGTGCTATGTGTGCACATTTATAATGACTATGAAAGATGCCCTCACAGAAAGTTACCCTAATTTTGATTATTGCTCACACATAAAGTTGACACTTACAAAGTTAATGTGTTAAATGATTTTGGTAAAATGCTAAGTTTTAAAAAGTTGTTTTTTAAAAAAACATCAGGACCAAAATTATAGCTATACTGGATGAATCAGAGTAGCAAGAGGCTCCATCCACTTGCTTCCGACCTGGACAGGACTTGCGGCTAAACTGCAGAGCAGTCAGCTAGAAAGCCCAGTTGACGTGTAGCGGATCAGAAATATGGGTTGCAGGGAGGAAGGAGAGGGTGAGCCAACTCATGCAGCTTCCTGAGCGATTTTGCCGCCCATGGAGCCCTGCCCCCTGGGAACATGTGGTCTGCATCTTATGCAACGGGTACCCAACCCAGAGCAACAGAGAAGCGAAGGGGAGCTCGCATAGTGAGGCACTGCGGGAACCAGTGGGGGTCAGGTCCACCTGGAAGACAGCGCACATCATCCCAGGAAAAGAGCGATTTCTTTGTTACACCAGCAACCTGGGAAGTTTCCTCTGGTTTGTGTTTGCCCGAGGGGCGACATGGTAGAGCTCAGGGCCTGACCCCCGGCAGGGTCCGTTACACCTAGCAGTGACCCTGAGGGGCCTATTATCTGGACGAGTTTTGGGCAGGGTGCCTGGCGACAGGGTCTGCACAAGGGTGGCTTAGGAAACGGGATCGGACTTGCCCACCTCGATTACACAGCTGCGTGCCTCCTCCCATCTGCGGGACTAACTGCTGGATCTGCCCATCATGCCATGGCCCTGCGAGGGGGAGCAGCGCTGGGCTGGAGCTTGCACCCTCTGCTGCTCTGTCTGACGGCTCAGAGGACTCAGATACTGGGCCAGCTGTGAGGAAAGACTGGAATGCCAAGCAAGGCCGATTTTTTTCTCTTTTCGTTTAAAAATTTTTTTTACCCCCTCCTACTTGGTGTGGCAGCGAGGGCTTATCAGACGAGGCATTGCGACTGTGTTTGTGGCTGTGCTGGGGCCCTTTGGCAGCATTACGGGGAAGGAGAGGGGAGATGCCCAGGGAGGACAGTCAGCGCAGCTCTAGGAAGCCTGCCTTCTACAAGCTACGGGCACCACCCACAAGGCTGGACTACTTAAACCACCCTGGGCAAACCCAGGATATCCCCCCCCCCCCAAAAGGGCAGGGCAGTTCTGCGGTGGCGGAGGGGGGGGGGTGGTTCAGAGAAGGGACCCTGCCCCTGGGCTGTGGAGGCCCAGCCCACTGAACTACTTGGGGCTCAGCCCTGCTAAGCTTCAGTCGGTTGCCAAGGGGCAGGCAGGAACAGCGACTGACCTGGGCTAGCGCCTCAGACTCTCCTGGGGGGTCTGGGACCTGCAAACCAAGTGGCCAGATTCAGACATCAGAGCAAAATCCAGGAACTCCACAAATAGAAGATCGAAAGAGTAATTGCAGCAGGCACAAAAGTCTTGCAGCAAACTGCATTTTTAAAGATTCTTTTTTTCTTCATTTATATTTCATTATTTTTCCCCCCTAGGCTGACCAGTGTACTCAATGGTTAGAGTGTTGGCCCTCACACCAAAGGGTCATGAATTAGATTCCTGGTCAAAGGGCACATAGGTGGGTTGCAGATTTGATCCCTGCCCCAATCGGGGCATGTGCAGGAGGCAACCAATTGATGTATCTCTCTCACATCAATCTTTCTCTCTCCCACCCCACCCCTCCCTGCCACTGTGTCTAAAACTCAATGGAAAAATATCCTCAGTTGAGGACTAAAAAATTTTTTTAAATTTCATCTCTTATTTCTCTCTTTCCTTCTTTTATTCTATTTTTTTCTTTTTGCCATGTTTCTTTTCCTATTCTATATTTTATTCATTGTTATAACATTTAAATATTATTATTCTTTTTTTATTCTTATTCTTTTACTTTTCCTTTTCTTTCATAACCTCCTTTTTTGGGTTTCTTTAATTCTTTTGGTCTTTTAACATTCATTTTTTTTTCTGATTCTTTTTGTTGTTGTTGGTTTGTTTCTCTTTATGTGTTGTTTTCAGTTTGGTCTTGTTCTGTCAGCATGTGTATAATAGTTCCCATAATGTGGTTAGGGTAGAGCCTCAAGGCAGCCACACTGAGAGCTGAGCCCACCCACAAATGGGGCAACAAATATCAAGACCCTATTATAACAAGAGGGCAGATATAACCCACACAAGGGCATTCCTGGAGCACACAGCTCAGAAGATCAAGGAAACTACACCCCTGGGCCTCGCAAGACACCCACTACAGAAGGCCACCCGACTGACTGGGAGTCTTAGCAATCCTATCCAATATACAGAAATAAACACAAAGAAACAGCAAAAATAGGGAAACAAAGAAACAGGCCCCAAATGAAAGAATGTGAGGAATCTCCAGAAAGAGAGCCAAATGAAATGGAAGAAAGCAATTGATCAGAAACAGACTATAATGTCCACATTTGTCTCTTGAAATAATTTCTGACTTACTAGTAAAGTCTATTGTATAGCCACTAATGTCTATTAGTATGCTCCATTTGCATGGAATATCTTTTTCCATCTTTTCAACCTTTTGTGTCGGTGGATGTAAGTGAATCTTATGTTATAAACAGCATATAGTTAGAGCATGTTTTTGAACCTATTTTGACAATCTTTGTCTTTTAATTTGTGAATTTAATCCATTTATTTTTATGATGGCTACTGATTAAGATGAACTTTAGTCATTTTGTTGTGTTTTTTAATGTCATATATTTGTTTCTCAATTCTTATAATATTGCTCTGTGTTTCTTTTTCTAGTGTATATTTTAATTCCTTTCCATTTCCTTTTTGGTATATTTTTATTTTCTTAGTATTCTGGAAATTACAATTAACATTTTATATTTGGAACAATCTAGTTTCAGTAGACACAAATTAGCTTCAATGGCATACAGAAGTGCTGCTACTATACAGTTTTGTGTCTGTTTTATGTTATTGTAACAAATTACCTTTATATATCATTATACTTTCTAACCTATAGTTATAATTTTATGCATTTGTCTTTGAAATCATTAAATGAAAGATATAAGCCCAAAATACCACAAATCATAACTAGCCGTTTCATTTACCTATGTAGCTACCTCTACTGGCATTCTTTCTTTCTTCATATGGCCTTGAGTTGTCGGGTAGTGTCCCTTCATTTCAACCTGAAGGAGTCCCTATAGCATTTCTTACAGGGTTGGTTTCATAGCAACAAACTCCCTAGCTTTTGTTTATCTGAAAATGTCTTTATTCCTCCTTTATTTTTAAAGATTAGTTTTGCCAGATGTAGAATTATTAGTTGATAATTTATTTCCCTTTCAGCACTTTAAATATGTTGTCCCATTACTTTCTGGTTTCCATGGTTTCTGATGAGAAATAGTTGGTTAATCTTGTAGAACACCCCTTGTACATGTTAAATCATTTTTCTCTTGTTGCTTGCTCAGTCTTTGATGTTTGACAGTTCTATTACAATGTGTTCTGGTGAGAATCTCTTTATCTTACTTGTAGTTGCTGAGCTTCTTAGATGTGTAGATTCAACTCTTGTCTAATTTGGGATGTTTGAAGTCTTTTTCAAATATTCTTCCTGCCCTATTCTCTCTCTCCCCTTTTTTCTGAGACTCCCACAATGATGTCATATTTAATTCTATCCCACAAGTTGTCCCCCCCCCCCATTATTTTTCCTTTCTGCTCCAAAGACTGAATAGTTTATTTTCCTAACTTCAAGTTTGCTGATCTTTTTTCCTGTCTGTTCATGTATGCTCTTGAAGCTCTCTAGTGAATTTTTAATTTTAGCTATCTACTTTTCTAGTACCAGAATTCCCATTTTAAATAGATATGCACATATATATCCTACATATTGCATACTATATATAAATACCATATACTATCTATATACTCTAGTATATATGCTACATATATAATGTTATTCTTACTCTTATTTTTTCTCATTGTTATATACCAAACTAACATATTTCAATAACTTGAAGCAACTATTATTATTGATAATTTTTACCAATTGGACTTCTTATGAACTACACCTGTGCCCAGCTGTCATACTGTGCTAAAACCTATGTAACTTTCACAGATACTTGTTTATAGTTAACTCTGCGGCTATAATAAAAATTTTATGTGCCGTAATTCTTAAGGAGACTAGTCAGAAGTGTTTTGTGCAGCTACTTAATGTGTATTTCTCTAAACCCAGAAAAAGTCTGTTGTTCTTTTATTATTATAGTAATTAGCAGATTTTTACTTTATGTTTCTTTTTTGCCTCTCAAAAGGGAAGAAATTGAGATTTGAAGTCATATGAGTTGGGTTGATAGGCTGTGACCATAGGTAGTTCACTTTCATCGTGCCATATTTTTGTTACAAAAGGAACAAGGTGTAATAACATATAATAAATATTCAATGAGTAACTCAGTGATTGTCTAAATAAGTATTTTAAAATTGAATTAAACAATGATAGTTTCATTGTAAGTTAATTAACTTCAATTCTCATGTTCCTGAAGTAAAAAAGTTGAATGGATTAATTTCAGCTTATGTCTATTACCCATTAACTTATGTGTTACTTAATATAACATTTCCTGCTATAACAGTTAAACCCTCAAATCCCAGGAGGTAAAGAGGAGTTGATTTTTCAATCATGCAAAATTCTAATGAATGTGACCAATTAGCAGTTTGTGTACCCCTAGGCAACAGTTCACAGATTCACTCTCCCATTCTTTTTCTCCTTGGCATCACTTGGACATTGGATATCTCTGTTGCATCTTATCTAATTTGGTGATGGGAGAAAGAATAATAAAGCTGTTATGTGGTTGACTTTTATGAGCCAGCCCTGTAGCTACATTACTTCAACCCAATTCAAATGCTCAGAATTCAGTTACTTGACAACACCTGACTGTAACAGGTAGGAAAGTGAACAGATTTACTGAATAACTGTTAAAGTTAGTAACTGCCACACAACCTATTAAGTATCTAATCTAATAAAAGAGTAATATGCAAATTGGCCCTCACTCCCTTACACCATGCCCAACAGCCAATCAGAGTGGCTGCATGCAAATTACCCTAGCCAAGATGGTGGCCGGCAGCCACGGAGCTAGAGCAAATAGGAGGCTTCCGTTGCACTAGCGATAGAGGAAACTGCCTGCCTAGGCTGGCTGGGCCTATGCTCAAGGCAACAAAGTTTCAATTATAGAAGATAAATAAACCCCAGAAACCCTATTCCAGCCAGCCTCACTGGGACATTGGGAGCTGTGGTCAGCCTAAAAATGGCCCTCAGCCCCTCACCCAGGCTGGCCAGGCACCCCAGTAGGGATCCGAACCCTGAAAGGACTGCGGGCAGCCTGAAGACAGCCCTCAGCCCCTCACCCAGGCTGGCCACACCCCCATGAGTTGAGGGTTCCCATTGGGGGACTTGGCCATCCTGCAAACTGCCATCAGCCCCTCACCCAGGCTGGCCAGGCACGCCAGCAGGTGGAGCAGGTGGACATCCCCCAAGGGGTCCCAGACTGCGAGAGGGCACAGGCTGGGCTGAGGGACCCCCCCTCCCCAGTGCACAAATTTTTATGCACCAGGCCCCCAGTCATATAATATACAAGGTGTGCCAGGGATACAAGTTCTTGTACTTGAAGATCTCATACATACACTAAATATAATAGAAAACTAAACAGTAAAGGAGCCTTTCTGTACTTTATTCAAACTTTTAACCACCACTCAAGTATTTAAAAGCTTTACCTGAGACTTTTGGTTTCTGGCACAGTATGTAAGTAGCTTAAAAGCTGCAACTCCATCTTAACAAGTAAAAAACAAAACAAAATGAAATACCACCATCTCTTAGATCCATCAGACAAGTTGTTCTTAGGGCAAACCAGTATTCCCCAAGTTGGAGAGACAGAAAAACTCAACCTAGCACAGTAGAAACCCATCAGCAGAAATATCCTAGGGAAAACCTAGGATATTTGCCTAGTATGTAAGGCAAAAAAATCTAGAACTGCTAAGAGAAATAGATGAACATAAACATAGTCAACTGATATTAGACAAAGGAGCGAAGGCAATTCAGTGTAGCAAAGAAACTTTTCAACAAATGGTGTTGGAGAAATTGGACATCCACAGCCAAAAAATAAAAATAAAAATGAATCTAGACATAGACTTTATACTCTCCACAAAAATGAACTCATAATGGATCGTACTGCTAAATATAAAACAAGAAATGATGAAACTCCTGGAAGAGAAGGGGAGAAACCCTAGATGACCTTAGTTATGGCAAAACCTTTTTCGATAGTAACAGAAGACATGATCCATGAAAAAAAAAAGGGAAGCCAGGGCTCGTTGGCAAGCCCGGCCTAAACGCATTCCCTTAAGCTGCATCCCCTCACCAGTCCTTCGCTTTCTCCTTCCATATCCACCTTTTCCTCCCAGCACAGCAAGCTCGGGTCTACTTTTCCTGCCCTCTGCACCGCTTTTCCCACCGAGGGCCTTAGAGTCCTGCCCACGGAACCCCAGCTCCTCTTCCCAGGCCTCCCACTTCCCCAGAGAAACAACCACCACGTGTTCTTCAGGGTTGGAAACGCTGGGACCCGCTTTCTTCCTCCCCGGACTTGCGGCCCCTTTGGCCCTCCGAGTTCCAGCACCCAACCCGATCCCAGCCGCCGGTGGCCACGCTCCCTCCCCGCGGAGCGCCACTTCCGGGTCTTGGGTGTCTCCACTTTTCTGGTCCGTCCCCCTCCGCCCGGCACTTCCGCAAGCCTGGCCCTGACCGCCGGCGTCGGAGCGGGGACTTAGGGCCGCCCGAGCGCAGGAAGTTCCCCTCTACGAGATGCCCTGAGCGGCTCGCCCGGCCTGGGAACTCCGGTCCCGCGGCGTGCAGGCGGTGGGGGGACAGTTTGTTTGGAGCACCGAGGACTGCACACCCGGAAGTGGCGTTGGGAAGGAGGGGCCTCACGCCGGGCGGGGCTTTGGGTGCCGGGAGGTGGAAGGGATGCCGCGGTCTTCTTCGGCGTGAGTGTCAGCCGAGGGTGCAGCGGGGCGGGGGGCGGGGGGCGGGAGCCGGTTTCCTGACGGCTCTGGGTCTGTGGCGGGTTCTGGGAGGTGTCGGCCTCGCGGGGGCGCGGGGCTGGGGAAGGGGTGCAGCGGCCGGAGGGGGCCCCGCTGCGCTTCATTCTCTTCCTGGGGAGTCGGTGTCTTCAGGTCACCACCTCTCCTCCCACTCCTTGGCAGGCAGAGTCTAGTGAGTTTTTTTGTGTGTTTTGTTTTCCTGGGAGGAAGCCCGCGGCCGCTTTGGTGGGGACTGTTTCTTTTCGGCCTCTTCTACCCCTCCCGACAAGTGCCTTTTTTATTTTTATTTTTTTCCCTTCGTTGCACCACAGATTCAGTTACTTCTGATATTCTTGTCTTTACCCCCTTCAGCTCCTGACTTTGACTTCCCTGCACCTTAAACGATGCTGGAGTCCTATGTGACTCCAATTTTAATGAGCTATGTGAATCGCTACATCAAGAACTTGAAGCCATCAGACCTGCAGCTTTCACTATGGGGCGGAGATGTGGTTCTCAGCAAGCTCGAGCTAAAGTTGGATGTGCTGGAACAGGTAAACGGCGTAGTTGTCATTCATTGGACACATTTTCAGCTTCTTTAGAAGTCACCCGTTGTTCCCTACACTTTGAGTTTATGTTTTAAAAACGAGTTGTTTTTTTTTTTTTCTGTTAAATGAGTGTTGGCTACCCTGAAACTAGGTACTTCCCTCTATTATATATATATATATGTTTATGCTGTACCATTAGTGATGGTTTGTTAGAATCTGATCTCCAAAAGTTGCCTCATCTGATAGGAAAACAATGTCATTGTTCTCGTTAGAATTGCCCAGCTTATTTACTCAACCCTCAGGCCTTATGGAACATGCTAATTTACATTGCTAAGTTTTGTGTGATGCTAGAAAATAATACATTTCCCCGTCGCCATTGGGGAATGGAAGGGTCCGAAAGCAAGCAAGGTGTTGAGGGAGGTTATGTCTCATAGTAAGAAAGATGACGTTACCCGTGGAGTTCTCAAAGCATAGAGTGGACACACTGAGAACGCCAGCAAACCTGAAAACGTCTTTCTTAATTACTTCTTTTTAGTTTCTTTTTTCTTTCTTTCTTTTTTTTTTAAATGTGAGGATGCTCTGATCCAAATGCACTGTAACTTCAAAGTGCATAGACTTACTACTTCATTTAGTATTAAGGTATTGTCAGGCAACTCAGGTTTGAGGATGCAAATGTGTGGAAGTTCAGAAGAGTCAGAGACCAGTTGTTTTTTAGGGGATAAGGAAAGAGTTAATCTGATGGTGATAGTTATCAATACTTTTTAGTTATATTTCACTCTTTCCACTGTTACTAAATAATCTAGAGTTAACACTAAGAAATAATACTCTGGTTCCTCCGGCTTTTCTTCAACATTAATTATGCACACAAATGCTAAGTATGCAGCTCAGTTTTTACATATGTATACACCCGTGTAACTACCATCCAGATCAAGAAATAGAATATTTTCTGCACCCCAAGTGGCTCCTCTGTGCCCCTTTACAATTAATAACCCTCCTAACGCCCCCATATAGATGATTGCTATTCTGACTTCTATCAACACAGGCAAATATTACCTGTCCTTGGATTGTAAATAAATGGGAAATGTGTCTGGCTTCTTCAGCATTATAGCTAAGATTAACTCATGTTTTTGCATGAGTGCTAGCTTGTTCTTTGTATTGCCTTGTAGTGTTCGGGTGTATAAAGATTCACAGTTTACTTCTGCTTTTGACTATGCAAAGAAAGCTCTTATGAACAAAGCTCTTGGATCTGTGTTTTGGTGAACATAAGTATTAATTTCCCTTAATTGTGTATCTGGGAGGTAGTCTGAAGTTTAGTTTTAATGGATGTTGCTTCCGTGGATATTGCCAAATAGTTTTGTGGAGCGGTTGTAACAATTTACATTCTCACCAACAATGTCTGAGGGCTCACCGTTTTGTTATTACTTGATATGTTTGGTATTTTTTATTTAGTTTTATTTTTTGGCTTTAATCATTTTCTATTTGTCAGTTGCAGTTGACATACAATCATATATTGGTTTCAGGTGTACACCCCAGTGATTAGACATTATATAACTTACTAATTGATCATGCTGATAAAGCTCATACCCATCTGACACCATGCACAGTTATTAGAATACTGTTGACTCTATATTCTCTCTGCTGTGCTTTACATCCCCTTGACTATTCTATAACAACTAATATTTACTTCTTAATCCCTTCACCTTTTCCACCCATCCCTCCATCCTCCTTCTTCCTTCCCATCTGGCAGCTGTCAAAATGTTCTGTGTATCTATGAGTCTGTTTCTGTTCTGTTTCTTAGTTTATTTTATAGATTCATTTGTTGACAGATATGTATTGCTCATATTTTTGATCTCCCCCTCTTTATTTATTGATTTTAGAGAAAGGGGGAAGAGAGAGAGAGAGAGAGAGAGAGAGAGAGAGAGAGAGATTTGCTGTTCCATTTATCTATGCATTTATTGATTGACTCCTGTATGTGCCTTAAGCAGGATCGAATCTTGGCGTATTGGGATGATGCTCTGGCCAACTGAGCTGCTTGGCTTGGCCAAGGCCTCTTGTTCTTCTTTTTAGAGAAGACCCTTTAACACTTGGTGTTATACTGGTTTGGTGGTGATGAACTCCTTTAGCTTTTCCTTATCTGGGAAGTTCTTTATATGTCTTATGACTCTAAATGATAGCTTTGGTGGGTAAACTAATGTTGGTTGTACGCCTTTGCTTTTCATCATTCTGAATATTTCTTGCTAATCTCTTCTGGCCTGCAAAGTTTGTGTTGAGAAATCAGCTGACAGTCTTATGGGAGCTCCCGCTTACGTAACTGACTGCATTGCTCTTGATGCTTTTTAAAAATTAATTTTTATTTTATTTTTTAAAAATATATTTTATTGATTTTTTGCAGAGAGAAATGGAAAGGGACAGAGAGTTAGAAACATCAGTGAGAGAGAAACATTGATCAGCTGCCTCCTGCACACTCTCTACTGGGGATGTGCCCGCAACCAAGGTACATGCCCTCGACTGGAATCGAACCTGGGACCCTTGAATCCGAAGGCCGACGCTCTATACACTGAGCCAAACCAGTTAGGGCTGCTCTTGATGCTTTTAAGATTCTCTCTTTGTCTTTAACCTTTTCATGTTATTTATGATGTGTCTTGGTGTGGGCCTCTTTGGGTTCATCTTATTTGGGACTCTGCGTTTACTGGGGGTAAATACCTTACATTGATATGCCAGTGGCAGTCAAAGCTCAACCACCACAGGATGGTGCATACATGTTTCGTTGTCTTCTCATTTTGGCAGCCTCCTTGTGTTTGTTTCTTTGTTTGTTTCTGCTGAAGCTCCTGGGCTTGGTAGAATGGCTCTATGTAGTAGTTGTTCTGTAGGGTCCAGTGGCACAGCCTCCCCAATAATCTGAGCTGGCCACTCAAGGTATGACCCCAGACTGATCAGCTGCAAGGAATGGTTGCAATGACCACCCACCTTGGAGGATTTCTTGTGCAGGGGCTCACCCCACAGAGCAGGACTTCTTTCAGCTGGGCTCTGGTGCCAGCTGAGTGAGTTTTTTGTGGAGGAGGTTGGGTGGTGCTTGGACTTGGTCTGAAGCTGTCCAGTGGTGTGATGGCTCTGGGGCCTCACTGGAGGTGTAGCAGCTGCCTGTATTTTGCCTGGGGCCACCTGGCATGAGTTACAAAATGATCTGTAGATGGTTGCTACTTGTGCTTGCCTTGGAAGTGCCCAGGTGAGACTAAGCTGTGAACCAGTGTAAGCTGCTGTTAGTGTTGGGCCTGGGACCACTTAGAGGTGTGGAGCACACCAGGGCCAGATGGTGCTTGTTTGAGAGATTTTAGGAATGTCTAAAACGTGAACAAAAAGCCATTTATATGGGTAAGTGAATGGAAACAGCTTGGGTTGGCCTGCAAGTTGAATGGGGTCTCAGGGAATCACTAGGGTGGGGTGAACATGAGCCAGGTTGATGGAGACTGAGATGCAGTGCCCATTTCCTGGCTCTGTGGTGGGGGTGGGTTCCTCAGAAAAGGACAAATGATTTCTGCTAGAACTTTTGTTTGGCTGCCCTCCAGCTCTGGCCCTGAAGCCAGACAATTCATTTCCTCCCCATATGTCTATGGTTCCTTTCAACCTGCTGCCCAAGTGCGGGAGCTCAGAGAGAGTGAGTCCAAGTAAGTCCCTGTGCAAGCCCTTTAAGAGGAACTGCCTGTGACTCCAGCAGCCCTGCGCCTCACTCAGGCACAATCCCTGATGGTTTTTACAGCTAGAAGTCTGGGGACTTCTTTTCTTGGCACTAGAACCCTGAGTTGGGAGCCTGATGTGGGGCTGGGACCCCTTGCTCCTCCACAATAGAGATACTCGTTCTAATTTTTATCCACCACACATAGATGTGGGGCCAGCTCTCTCTGTCTTCTCCCCTCCTACCAGTCTTGATTTGTTTTCTTATTTAAATCCCTAGTTGTAGGACTTCTGTTCAGTTGGCTTTCAGGCAATTTTGAATGATGGTTTCCTTTGTAGTGTAGTAGTAATTTTGATGTGGTTGTGGGTGGATGTGTTTACTTAATGACACCATCTTAGTATTTTAATTTTAAACTTTTTGGTGGATGTGAGTATTTAAAATTGCATTTTCATAATGACTTATGATGTTGATCACTTTCAGTGTTGTTCATTGGCTATTTGGATATTCTCTTTTGGAAAGTTTCTGATTCTTTTGCCTTTAAAAAAAATTGTGTTTTCTGTCTTCTTCTTATTGATGTATAGTAGTTCTTTATATGTTTTGGAAATGAGTCTTTTGGCATATACATGTTTTGCAGTATCTTCTCCCAGTGTGTGGCGTGTCTTTTTGCTCTCTTAAAAGTGTGTTTTGATGAATAGAGTTCATTTTATCAATAGAGTCCAGTTTATCAATTTCTTCCTTTAACTCTTTTTTGTTTGTTAATCCTCACCCAAGGGTTCAGGTGTCTTTTAATTCCTCTCTGAGAAAATTATGTTTATTTTAACTTTCATTAATAGAGTTACAAGAGCTGTAAAAATGTTAAAGTACAATCTAAATAATTTTTTTCTTTGTTGATTTTTAACAAAAATTTTATTGAGAAGTGAAACAAATTAGTATAAAGTCATTGAGTGACAGTTTTCATTTTTAACTCTCTATCCAATAACGGAAACCTGTTAGAAAAACATTTTAAATTTATGGACCATATAGTATCCAGGTACAATCTTTTGTGTAAAGTTCAGTAAGTTTTTGTTAAAGTTGGTCAACTTTTATTTTGTCAGGTCATTCTCCTTTCTCTATTTCAGCCCCACTTTCAATTTGCCATACAAATAATGCTATTTGTAGTTTATAACATACTTGGGAACGTATTTTTAGGTGAAGATTTAAAATAATATATACCATTGCAGTTATTTCAAGTACTGCTGCTGTCTACTAGGGTGACTACTGTCCCCCCCCCCCCACCACTACCATATATGAGCTTTATCATGTACTAGGTATTGTACACAAATTATTTCCATTCATCAGAGCAAAGAAACTCAGGCCTAGATAGGTTCAATAGTTTGTTAAGTGTAACTTGCATAATTGGTTTTTGTAATTTAATAACTTACAGGTGCTACTTTTTGATAAACAATAATTGCCAAACTATTTTTGTGCTGGAAATTTAATTTTAAGAAAGTAATTTGAATATTAGAATGAAAAAACATGAAACACTTACTAATTTATTTAATATTTTGTGTCTTAAGGAATTGAAATTACCATTCACTTTTTTAAGTGGACATATTCACGAATTGAGGATCCATGTACCGTGGACAAAACTGGGCTCGGAACCCGTGGTAATCACCATTAACACAATGGAATGCATTTTGAAACTTAAAGATGGAATGCAGGTATGAAATTATTGTTTATGTTAACCAATTCTCTAGTTACTAGTGTTTGAATATTTCTTTAACTTTGGGAAATGTCAGCTTTTACATAAATAAATGTTAGCTTATATACTTACTATTTTTATTTGCCTGTTAAGTAACATAATTAATTGCAAAAGGATGTTTTAAATTTGGGTAAAATATCCCAAGGGATATTTTCATAGTAATTTTACTTAATCTGATCATAGCCCTAATAGGGATCATGTGGATTGCTATTACCTATATCCACTAGAAGTGAAGTCTAATTGTGTCCAGTTTTGAATTTTTGCATAGTAACCGCATGGCTTTTTATTTATGTGACATTTTTAATGAGGTGAAAATCTCGTTATTTTTGAGAAGATAAAAATATACAGAATTTGCCTTTATTTATCAAATTTCATTGTTGTCTGAGGTTTTGTCATCAGAAACTGATTCTTTTCTGACTTTTTAAAAAATTTGATTTCAGAGGGGAAGGGAGAGAGGGATAGAAACATCATGATGAGTGATAATTATTGATTGGCTACTTCCTGCATGCCCCATACTGGGAATGGAGCCTACAACCCAGGCATGTGCCCTGACCAGGAATCAAACCGTGATCTCCTAGTTCATGGGTCAATTCTCAGCCACTGAGCCACACTGGCCTGATCTTTTCTGACTAATTTATTCTTTAACCCATCTTACATTTTTTTATTGTTTTATAATAAAGGTGTAGTATTGATTTTAAGGAGTTTCTACCTAAGATGTCTGGTCTAGGAAGCAAATAGATCTGGAAAACAGCATGATTGTGTTAAATTTTTTCCCTTTCATCTTGCAGAAAAGCAGTGTCTCTGTCATTCATTTTTACTACTTTTTCCTTAATCCACATTTACCTTTCATTTTTAGGGAAGGCTTTCTGTAACCAAATACATTGAAGAGAACTTAACGCAATTCTAGTGTATCCTAAATATAACTTAAATCTCTTGAAGTTAGTTGAGGTTAATTATGAATTATTAAAATCATTTGCTAATTTAAATACATTCTTTGAGTGTCATATCAACCAACTGGGCTGAAATCCTTTTTTTCTTTTATGAAATCTTTGATTCAAACCTGTATTATCCAATTTAACTTACGAATGTAGTTTCTCAAAGTAAGTAGACCAGTGCTATATATTCCCTTGAAAATTTATTTTGTGAACTTTAAATATTTGGGAGATTGGTTTGAAAATCTGTAGATAGTTATATTGCAAAAAAGTTTATTTTACATTTTTATTTGGTAATACTTAAATGGTTCTTAGTCATCATTGGTCCTTGGAATTTAATTAAAAAAAATGTCTGGACTTAGTTATGGCACCCATACAGTGCTTTGTATTATGAGAAAAAAAAAATCCAGACACTAAGTATTTTTTCAATGGGTAGGTGGAGTTTTCAAGGCCAGATGTCCCATAAGAAACACATTTTAGAAAAGGCAAATTACAACTAATTATCGGAGCTGCAGAAAAAGATTTGTAACACATGACTTAGTGCCACCTCGAACTAATATTTGATATTGGACCATGCAGATGACTACTGCAGGAATGATCCAGATTTCCTGCTTGCATTGTATTTGAGACTTGAATTTTGTGGTGTGCATAGCTAAAGGTCAAAGTGTCATGATTGTAAACCACTCTCACAACAAGTGTTTTTTACAGATGTTTAAAATTTTGAGGTAGAAAGGATTTGTGAGAATTGTGGCTGACATTTGGACAACTTATTGAGCAGTGTACACTCCTGGAGAGTGTTACTTGGGTTTATGCTAGTGATTGGAATTAATTTTTCAGTAAAAACATTATAGATGAAACACATTTTTAAACAGTTTATTTTCCTATTTGGAGACTTGATTAGTAAAGTGGGAAATTAAGTTAAAAATTATACATGTACTAATAAACTGAATAATTTTAATTATTTGACCTTATTATGTTGTAGGATCACAATGAAGAAAAGATTTATTTTCTAAATAAAATTAGTGTGGGGTGGTAGGTTAAATGAAAGGGCCTTTAGAGTTATTAATCTGTTAAAGTAATCTAATATAATAAAAGAATAATATGCAAATTGACTGTTATCCGAGATACCTAAGCCACGCCCACCAGCCAAGCCTCACCTCCCAGCCAGCCAGAGTGGCTATATGCAAATTAACCCAGCCAAGATGGAGGCCAGCAGCCATGGAGCTAGAGCAAACCAAAGGCTTCTGTTGCAACTGCCTGCCTAGGCTGGCTGAGCCTCTGCTCACGGCCATTCCCACCAGCCAATCAGAGCGGCTGTATGCAAATTAACCCAGCCTAGATGGAGGCTGGCAGGGCGGCTCTGCACTGGGAGCCTCCCCAGCCAGCATAGCTGTGCCAGGTGTGTCAGCTCAGTGGGGGGAGGGGTCCGGCCTGGGGCCTCCTCGGGGCATCCAGGAGCGCCCGTCCTGGGTCCACTGCCTGGCTCCACCCCCCCAGGGGCCTCCACCAGGCGTGCGGGAGAGTGGGTCCTCCACGGGGCTTGCAGGAGCAGCTGTCCTGGGTCTGCTGCCTGGCTCTGCCCCGGGGTCCTCCTCAGTGGGGGGGCCTCCTTGGTGGCGTGTGGGAGCACCCATCTAGGGTCCAGTACCTTCATCTGCCCCCCAGGGGCCTCCACAGGGTGTGCAGGAGCACTGGAATCCGAAGCCAGTCCGCTGCCCGGCTCCACCCTGGGTGTGTTTGTTTAGCAGCAGGGCCCCACCGAGGGATCCTGCGCCAGCATCCTCCCCTGGCTCGCCACTCAGCTCTGTGCCAGGTGTGTCCCCTCAGTGGTGGGGGCCCACCAGGTGTGTGTGATTGTGAGCCCTCTGGTGGGAAACGTCCAGGCCTGCACTCACCAGCCCTCCCACCCCCCAGTGCATGAACCCTGAAGGGGCTGTGGGCAGCCTGAAAATGGCCCTCAGCCCCTCACCCAGGCTGGCCAGGCATGCTAGCGGGTGGACATTTCCCCCGAGGTGTCCCAGACTGCAAGAGGGCACAGGCCGGGCTGAGGGACCCCCACCCCCTGAGTGCACAAATTTTTGTGCACCGGGCCCCTAGTATTATTAATATATGAAAATGTAATGAAATGCAGTTTAACTATTAGAAATCTGAGGTTTCATCCAGAAAAGATTATTGTAAAAATATAATATTGCTAAATGCCTTGATAAGAAGGCATGTCTAATTTGTAAAGTTTAATTTAATTCTACCAGCATTAGTAGATTTCCTCCTCTTTAATTAAGCATTTCAAAAGTATTGCTAAGATTATTATATAATTTCCTCCACAAAAGATAATTACAGAAATGTATAATGATTTGAGTGTGACTCTAGTGATCTAAACTAATAAAAGCGAAATAGTAAAATTAACCGTTTCTTCGGGACGGGGTAAGCCACGCCCACCAGCCAATCAGAGCGAAGGTATGCAAAATAGTCCAGTCAAGATGGCGGAGGCGGGAGCCGGGAAGAAGCCACAGACTGCGGCCTAGCAGGGCAAACTGGAGGCCTCTGCCGCAAATAGAGGCGGCAGCCGAGGGAGGGAGCAGTCAGCCAGCTGGGGGGCTGCGATGGGCCTGCGTGGGTCCTGGGACACACATGCACGGAGGCTTCCTCGGAGCGACCTACTCAGGCCCATCGCAGGGGAAGCAGGACCAGCCTGCCGAAGGGCTGCGATCGGCCTGGGTGGGTCCCGGGGCACACACACACAGAGGCTGCTAAGCCTCCTCGCAACCCACCCAGGCCCATCGCAGCCAATGCGGGGGTGGGACCAGCGCCGTCAGGGGGGCTGCGATGGGCCTGAGTGGGTCCCCGGGCACACACGCAGGGAGACTGCTAAGCCTCCGTGGGACCCACTCAGGCCCATCGCAGGGGAAGCAGAACCAGCCAGCAGGCCCAGGGACTGTGATCAGCCTCGGTGGGTTCCGGAGCACACACGCAGGGAGGCTGCTAAGCTCCTTCAAACCCACCCAGGCCCATCGCAGCCAATGCGGGGGTGGAACCAGCCAGCTGCCCCAGGGGCTGCGATGGGCCTGGGTGGGTCCAGGGGCACACACACGCACAGAGGCTGCTAAGCCTCTAGGCATGTGTTTCCTATGACCCACCCAGGCCCATAGGAGCCGCAGCAGTGGTGGGCTGGCTGGGCAGCTGGAGGATTTAATGAGGGAAGCTTTAGTGAGGGAAGGAGAGCTGCTCCCTTTCTCTCTCACACACACGCGCCTCCTGGGCCCACTCTCTCGCTGGCTCCATTTTCTCTGCCACAGGGGCAGGGGTCTCCTGTGAGAGGCCCTATCTCCCTTCAGAGCTGGGGTGAACCCCCAGGGGAGCAAGGAGATGGAGAGATAGGCAGGGGACAGGCGAAGCAGCAGCCAGGGAGACTTTGGGGGGAGGTAACCAGGTGCAGGAGGGGTGGAACAGGATGGAGGGAAGAACTTTATAAAAGAGTCAGTGGACAGCAGAGTTAAAAAAAGAGGATGTATGAGGGAACTGTAGGGCCTGTAATGAAAACCAAGTATAGTTGTGTACTGGGGACAGATTTTAAAAGTAGAAGTCAGAAAAGAAAAAAGATAAATGATAGTGGATAATTAGGCAGGTAGATAGATAGGTATTAAAACAGTGGCAGTAAGTAGAGAAGAATGTATGG